>JAAIIK010000225.1:99398-112169 GCA_014706435.1 Silurus glanis
AGAGAAGAGAAGAGAAGAGAAGAGAGAATAAAGGACAGAAAATGATGGAAAGAGAAAGAAAGAAAGAAAGAAAGAAAGAAAGAGAAGAGAAGAGAAGAGAAGAGAAGAGAAGAGAAGAGAAGAGAAGAGAAGAGAAGAGAGAATAAAGGACAGAAAATGATGTTTATTTATTTTTATTTGTATGATTTTGGCTCACAGCTGATGAAAACCCAAAAATCTGTGTCTCAAAAAATGTGAATATTACTTTTAATATTTACTATTACTTATAAAAAAATAAAATAATAAAATCAAAGATTTTTTACACAACCAATAATGTTGGTCTACTGAAATGTATGAACATGTAAAGAGCTCAATACTCGGCAGCAATGCGGCGTGGCGTGGAGGCAGTCGGTCTGTGACGCTGCTGACGTGTTCTGCAAGCCCTCTGATAGCCAGCAGATGACACGACTCCCCAAACCAGCACTGACTTTACACTGGACCTCAAGCAGCTTGGATTCTGTGCCTCTCCTCTCTTCTTCCAGACTCTGGAGCCTTGATTTCCAAATGTTTTCCTTCCATTCAACTTTTCATTAATGTGTTTGGATCCAGCACTCTGTGAACAGCAGCTTCTTTAGCGATGACCTTTTGTGTCTCACCCTCCATGTGCAGGGTGTCAATGATCGTCTTCTGGACAACTGTCGAGTCAGCAGTTTTCCCCCATGATTGTGGAGCCTGAACCAGACTGAGACGCCATTTAAAGGCTCAGGAAACCTTTACAGGAGCTGATTAGAGTGAGACACCACGAGTCTCCAATATTCAACTTTTTCACAATATTCAAATTTTCTGAGACACTGAATTTTGGGTTTTCATCTGTGAGCCAAAATCATCACAATGAAAAGAAATAAACACTTGAAATATATCAGTGTGTGTGTGATGAATCTATAAAATATCCCAGTTTCACTTTTTGTATTGAACTTTTTAATGATATTCTAATTTATTGAGACGCAGCTGTAGATTACAGTGAAATTCTTTCAGTAGGTATTCGTTCTTTAACATGATCATTAGTTTGTCACACTTTATTATATTAAACGAAGGAAAGATTTTACACGTTTGTTCTTCAATTTCCTACATCAAATATTCGCTCACGCTCCTCAAGTCAAGTCTCGGCGTGACCTAATCTGGAAACGGATAGTTGGATAGGGGGAGGAATTAAAATATAAAACATGAGCCTTCAGGATTGATGGAGTGATCTTGGGCAAAGGTTTATAGAGGTGGCTTGCAAAACACACACACACACACACACACACACACACACACACACACACACACACACACACACACACACACACACACACACTTTAATGAGGTCTAAAGTGTGTTAATGCCTGGCTTCACAAAAAACCAAAACAAAACAAACTGAAAAACAGCAAAACATCTTAAATGTGAGAAAATGCAAGCTTGGGAAATGCATGCGGTGGGTTTTTGATTTGTTGGTGCCCATGAAATAGATGCCTGTCAGCCTTCAAGTTATGAAGGCACCAAAAAAATAAAAAATCTTTCACTGTGGAGAACTTTCAGACTATATTTCCAAAGCACTAATAGTCACATCAAGCATGAGCACACATTCAAGAGCCTTTAATACTCTGCTGGTCACTGGTGCACGCTAAAGGTCCTGCCTGGAAGGAGACGTTTTATAGCCCCATTACGCGCAAATGATGAATGTGGCCGAGCCTTTGAACAAGGTGCTAGCTTCAAAAAACGAAGCAACCCGAAACACGTTCTTTCCCGTGTCGACTGAATGAACTAGTCGTGAGCAAACGTGACCTACAGAGTGGATTGTCTGCGAGCGAGAAGTGTCACCGAACCCGTCACTGTGATGAATCGCTTCCCACATGGAACACATACTAATATCTGTGAGAGCAGCGTAAAGAACAATCCGCTCGGACAGACCTGAGAGAGTCTGTTTAGTAAAGCTTTAAACCACGGCGTGAAACGGGCTTCCGCTTTGATTTAGTGTGTGATCTGAACAGGCGGAAGAAAATCAGACGTGGCCCCGAGAAGCTTCGGTGGAATCGTTTTCTCGGCTTCTACCTCTGGGTGTGGAAACAGTTGCACGGAAAATAGCATCTTCAAATAAATAACCAAACAAGTGAAGGAATGATTGAGCGAAAGCGTGAACTTCAATTGATGTAAAACCCACATCCTATCCACTTAAAATCCCTGCGTGATCCTTGTTAACGTCTTCCATCACAACTGTACCACGGAGCTTTATCCTGGACACTGAGCAGCTCCCGCTGCGCTGAAGAGCATCTGTGGCACTTAAGCCTGACGGGAAGATCAATTTAAACCTTGTTATGAAGTCTGTAAGTAAAATTAGCAGGTAGCTTTATCTAACATTTCCTACTGCTGGACACCAAGAAGGCACTCCGAGTTTATCGCTCTCATTCGTTATTATGTTCAATACGATCAGGAAATAAGAAAATGATCACGATTCTGTTTTATTTCTACAAGCAATGACAAATTGTGGAGATGTGGAGATTCATTCTTCTACAAGGGTGATAGTAAAGTCAGGTAGTGATGCAGGTGAGAAGGTGAGGAGGTTCCTGGGGTGTAGTCAGCATTCACATGCATTCCAAAGGTGTTCAATAGGGTTGGAGCTCTTAAGCAGAAGATCTTCCACTCCAACACATGGAAAGCAGATCTTCATGGAGCTGGCTCTCTTCACAGGAACATTGTCATGCTGGAAGAGGTTTGGATCTCCCATTTCAAGGGAAAGGAAAATTTCATGCCGTATCGAAAGACATTCTATACAATTGTATACTAGTAGAACATGCTGAGTGTTTTGATGCAAACCTGATCTTCACATGGCCTCTGGCACACAGCGGAGGTTCAATTCCTGCTATGCAGTCAGCCGAAGCAATTCGGAGCAGATCTCAGCTATAATAGCAATTGTAATTTCCTTAATAGTGTTTTTATACAAGCCCTATTACGGCCTTACAGAATTTGGTATTAACTTCAAATCATCCGCACTTTTCACGTGTTCATTTGAGCAAAGTCAAAGAGACACTATAACACTGAGCTTTTATGATCGCGCTCGGAACGATTTTATTCAGCCCTTAAATGCTTCGTTTAATTACGTTTAAAAGGCCTTTAAAATTATCCATGCCTTTTCTTCAAAAAATTAAACGATATGTTCCCCAGTTCTCCACTGCACGTTTCTGCCTTGTTAAACTAATGGTCATTCTCAAGGTCTCTTCTGTACAAGTACTTTATCCTGACATCTGAGCTACACAACCTCATCAAAGATCTTCAGAAGGTGGCTGCTGCTCTGAGATCTACACAGCTGCACGGCTTGCTTTCAATTTTCTACATTCATTTTTATGCTCTCACTTTCTCAATAAGGTTCCTGTAGATTTCAAATAATGATGCTGAATGAATTAACCAACATTTCTTTATCTGTCAGCACTTCCACTGTTCCCTCCATCCTCCACCACTGCTCCACCAATCCCTCCATCCTCCACCGTTGCTCCACCAAGCCCTCCATTTTCCACCACTGCTCCACCGATCCCTCCATCCTCCACCACTGCTCCACCGATCCCTCCATCCTCCTCCACTGCCCCACCGATCCCTCCATCCTCCTCCACTGCCCCACCGATCCCTCCATCCTCCTCCACTGCTCCACTGATCCCTCTGTCCTCCACCACTGTTCCAGTAGTTATACAAGTGAGGTGATGCGTATGTGAATCAGCCTCACCAACTTGTACACTTGTACACACACACACACACACACACACACACACATGCATAAAATAAAGCAGCATGAATCATTGGCATGATGGATGCCGTGAGCACTGCACTGGCTCATGCTGGGTAAAGCAACAGTCAGGAAAGTCAGAGATGTAATCAATCCTGAAGGTCTGCGGCCGATTACACCAAAAGACTAATGAACGTCGCCGACAAACGAGGTGCTACATCAGTGGCGTGATGGGAATATTAGCAAAGTGCTGGATTAAAGAATAAATTCAAATCTGAAATCTCACACTGGATGCGTGCTGTTGAAGGAACGCCTGATATGGTATCAGGTTAAAGGCTGAGGAGCGAAATGTTGCCCTTCACCTTTCTTCCTCAAGTGAAAATCTCAGGCTTGGCAAGTGACAGCTGTCAGATCTACAGCCTGACGCGTAAGCTGCCATTCACGCTCCGAATAGAAGAAGCGATTGTGCCGTGGCCAGCCGAGTAAATAGGTAACAAGATAGCAGATTAAATCGCCCTTCTCTCGTCACCCCGCTGTGGCAGCCCTGCTGGAACAGGCTTCCTGAAAGCGTGGCTCTAGTGCAAAGTGTCAATCACAGAACGCTATCATTTATCCTGTCTGCTGGCAAAGAGTGATGTTCGAAACCGACAGAGAAGCAGAAATGCATGCAGGGAAAACTTTATCCTGAACGTCGGCGCCTTCTGGACAAGAGTCTCGTTTTCAAGATCAAGTCATAATAAATCATCTAGAAAAGTCAAATAGGATAAGAAATTGAAAATATATCGCACAGTGGACTCATGGATTTCACACAAAGAGCAATCAGGATATAAAATGTGTTATTCAGAGACTTTGCTGAGTGTTGCTGTTAGATGTTAGTCGTTTTTTCTTCGAGAACCAAAACTGCTCTCTCGACTTCAAGTGAAGCCTCAAAACCAGTTTTATTTAAGAGGTGGTATCAAAAAGTTTGGAGACTCGCTCTGTTTACAAGAAAATACTTTATTCATCTACGTTTCCACACTATCACCTTCAAAATAGTCTCCTTGTACAGCAAAACAGCGCCCCCAGTGTTCTTCTGGACCATGTCTATCCTTCATTCGTTTACTGCCTCAAAATGCGGAATTGTCAGGATTTTTTCCTTTCGAGAGAAACTCTTGCAGATGGACATAAAACACTACAGAATCCATAGCGCTAGCGTTAGCCGCTCAACAGGAAGTGATGTTTCTTTTTTTTTTTTTTTTTACTTTTCATTTCCCTGCAAGTTGTGTCCTGCATATAACTATGTTTTTGACAAATAAAAAAACTTGAATCTTGAATCCATAGCACTAGCGCTAGAGTGAGTAGCCACAGTGACACTGCGCTAACGTTAGTTCCTAGTTCTGGTGCTGTCGTGTATGTTTTCGAATTATTAAAAATATATGTTTTAAAAATGGACTCAAAGTGCGAGACGGAGACTAAATACACTTGCGGTCGTCCAATTTATAGGTTCCTGAAGAAACTCAGATTTTCCGCACGTAAAAAGGATTGCATCAACTGTTACACCACTAATATATATATATATATCCTTCTGTAGCACACTGAAAATCCTGTCCTGCTGTGTAGTAAAAAAATAAATTAATAAAATCTGTCAACAGGCACAGATTAAGACATTTGAAGTGTCTTCTGTTGGGAATATTTCCGTCCCGATGATACAAAACGCTGTGTTTAGCTCCTGCATTATTCATGAACCATATTGCTAATAGATGTGTGTGTGTGTGTGTGTGTGTGTGTGTGTGTGTGTGATTGAGAGAGAAAGAGAGAGAGATACGTGCATCTGTCTGAACAATCTTGTCTAATTGTATTGATTGTGAAAGTCATTGCACTGCACATCTCTCCATAACGTCCTCCTCGGAGCCGAGAGCAGACTGTTGGGAATTCTGCAGCTTCGCATGACATGATGCACATACAGCCAGAAGTCATTCATATTTACAAGAACAAGTGTTGATATAGAGGCCGTATGGTTATAAATAAATAAAGCGTACGAGTGTACTGTAGCAAAACCGTCACGATTCTTGATTCATGCGATCATTTCAGCCAACATTTAACATCCTGTCTGTCACTTTTACTGCTGATTTTATACACAAAAGAAACTTCTAGAAAAAAGCATAAAAAAGTAAACAAATAAACCAATAAAATAAAAAATAAAAACAATTTCTGTTTTACAAACGGACATACGTCTTTTTTTTTGTATTTATTTCTAATAAATTACTTTGTCTCTTTGTCAGTTCACTAAAGTCTTTCAGTCCAACACTTGTCTAAAACTGTCATTTGCTCATTGTGCTTTAGTTTCAATTACAATGACATTTAATTAAAACGCAACGTAATGATATTGTAATTAAACAAACAGTTTTTTTGTAATTGCTTAAAATACGCTACAATCTATTTTATATACGAAATATGAAATTCTACTGTAGTATAAAAAGTATAAAATGTAGATATGAACAGGTTACGCCAAAATCTAATTAATCAAATATTCTTTATTTATCATTATTAATCAGTTCAATTATTTTTTAAAATATGTTTCTTATGAATGATTAAATTAGTCATGTGATAAAACAGTTAGGAAATAATCTGCTCACAGACAGACAGACAGACAGACAGACAGACAGACAGACAGACAGACAGATAGATAGATAGATAGATTGATTGATTGATTGATTGACTGATTGATTGATTGATTAACTTCAATCTCTGAATATGTTGCTCTAGTTTGTATCATATTATGTAGATTGGAACTACAGTTACTTGAACTTCGCGGTGGTTACGTTCCAAAACCATGATAAACGGATGCCACCCCAAAAATGCTATTTTATATATACAGTACTGTACTGTATTAACATTTTACTTCATTTTATAATTAATAATTATATTTGTATTAATAAATTTCATTATTTCAACATAAAACTCTATAAAAACAATTCTCTATAAGTGTTTTGGTCGATGGCGATCTCCGCGAGAGAACGGAAAATCAGCCAAACTAATTAGTTATGTGGCAAATGCAATTCCGTGATTCCTGTTTAATATTTAATATATACTTAATATTGTAAGATTTGGATTAAACGAATAGAAAACATGAGTTAATAAGTCAAATAAGTTTGTGTGTGCTCAAAAACTATATCATTTTTTTTTTATAAATCTGCTGTTAATATTAAATAAAAAAGTATCAATGGCATCGTAATTCACATTTTATATTTCAATTGTAAAAAAGCTACAATGTAATGAATGCAGCGTACACTGATTCATTTTCATTTACTGTTTTACTCTTCATAAACTAAACCTTTATAGCGATCTATATATATATATATAAATTCATAGTAGTAGTGTTTTCCATACAGAATATTTATTTCTGAAATTGCTGCATTTCCAGGTTCAGCAGGTAAAACACACACACAGCTTTCGATTGCTGTTTTTTCTCCTACAATTTAGTGTTTGGAGTATTTCAGTTCAGTCCAGTCTCTCTATCACTGGTGCTCTAAAAAGAACAGTCTAAAAAATGACCGAATAATTCAGGAAGCGAGTTCAGACACAAAACTGCACTTTTATCCTCCTATCTCATAACTGACATATTGAAGACATCTCTTACCATGCCAGCCCATCGAGTAGGGGAAGGAGACCTCAAAGAGGTTGTCGTATTTTGTCAGGAGCGTTTTCATTATGCATGCAAGACCTGTGGTGAGAGATAGACATCAAGAGAGAGAGAGAGAGAGAGAGAGAGAGAGAGATGGAGAGACAGAAAGAAAGAGAGATGAGACACTCAATCTGCCCAGCCTTGACTCCAAATTTCCTCCAGTATGCAAAGAAATACAACAAATATCAATTTTTCCCCCAAAAATATTCAAATTGTAACAAAAACTTCAACGTGATTTGATGAACAGAAAAGTCGTCGTGTGCCATGATTGTGTGGTGCATGATTGGTCGCTACGTGTTGATTTGTTTTTTATAGCCGAGGTTTTGACTATCATCATTTATGCACAATTTATTCGATACTGTATTTATTCAGAAAAGGTGTGAATTCATATTCATGTGTGGCACTTCCCCAAACTGTTAGCACAAAATCGTAGGCGCACAATTATATTGGACACCTTTGGATTAGGTAGCATGAAATTTTCCCTTTATGGAGCTCCATGAAGATCTGCTTTACATGGGATGGAGTGGAAGATCTCCTGCTCTAAACACTATTGAAAACCTTTCGGATGAATGTGAACGCTGACTGCACCCCAGGAACCTCCTCACCTTCTCACCTACATCACTTCCTACCTTTACTATCACCCTTGAGGCTGAAGGAGCACAAATCTTTTTTTTTTTTTTTTTGCAGATGTTTCAGGACATTAAATGTAACTATAAACCTGTGAATGATAAAAATCTGTCACCTTTTTATATCACTTCCAGTCAAAGTTCACTATCCGGCTTTCAGGAAGCGATTTACAAACTTTACTTTTTAATTATGATGTTTTTCACAAACTAATAAAACTCCTGGAAATAGAAATGATGCTTTGCTGAAACCTCTAGCACTCGAATGAACTGTTAGGTTTATTCCCCGATGTGGATTTTTATCAGGGTCAGAGACCACCGAATTATAATCAGCCTCTGAGGCGAAAGCAATTGATTGTGCAGAAAGCATGTATTGGTCTCTGATGTATGAGATGATGTAACAGATGGATGTAGCTACTAATTTTATTCGCATTATGCATGTAAATTTAGGAACAGATTATCAGAACCTGCATTTAATGAAGACACATAAATAATGTGAAATACAGAAGTGTAGGAGAGAAATGAGGAGATGTGCTAACAAATGTGAAGTTGAACAATATTTTTTAAATATTCGAATGATTAATACGAGTTATAACATTTATAGTATTTGGCAAACTTCCTTATTTAGTGACTAACAATTTTTGGGTATCAAGGGCCCAAGGAGTGGAAGCCGCTGACCTTTCGATGGACCACTGAGCCACTTGCCTTCAAGTCACCCTTATCCAGAGCAACTTATTTATACGACTAAGCAGTTGAGGGTTAAGGGCCTTGCTCAAGGGCCCAGCAGATGGTGTTATGATTTAGAACTCACAACCTCAGGACTTTCCGATCCAAAAGTCCAATGACTTAACCATTGAGCCAAACAGCCAACAGAGCCAAACGTGTAAGAGGTGCCAAGTCAGGAAAACAACACGATGAAGAATTTTCATTTCTGTTAACTAGTAGAAATGCATTTACATTAATGAGGCAACGAAACGATACAATAAAGATACATATGAAGCAGCTACCAATGCGATCCGATTCCCATCTGTTACGATGCAGTGCGATACGATTTCCATTCGATTCAAAACAATACTATTTTAATGCGATACGATTCAATGGAAAAAATCTGATGCTCTGCAATTCAATATGGTACAAATAGTTCACTTTTTTTTTCTTTTCTTTAGACAAACAGCAAATCATCAATGTAATTAAGAGCCGTCTGACTTCTAACGAACAGCCTCTTTCACAAACACGCCTTTGTAGAGCAAAAAAAAAGGAACATGAAATAAAACCAGATGTTCTTTTTCTGTTGTGTCTGCAGGAAGTTACAGCTCTACCTCTGCCATGTTAATCTGTATTCTATGTGACTCTCAGGTCACGCCTCAGAGAGAACGAGCTCGAGAAACGGTTTAACGACGAGAAATCGATCTACATATCAAACATCGGTCACAAATTATTGGTCTCTTAAATGAAATGTGATTGGTCAGAGCTGCTGTTAATGAAAATGAATCCACACATTCCAACCAATCAGATGTGAGAACTCAGCAGCGCTCTGGTATAAAATATTGAAAATGTCTGGATGGCTTTTTATTAGTATATAAGGACAATAATAAACAAAAAAGCAAATTTTTTAAGTTAAACTTGATTTAAAAAAAAAAAAAAAAAAAAAACACTTTAGTCGCAGTGCCTGGAGCAATAATTAGGTTATTGCACTCAGATCAGTAAGTGGTCCAGAAAGCCTGTGCCATCTTCAGCAACCCCCATTTAATGTTAACAAGGCAACAGTGAATAGCAAATGAGCCTCTGTGCTAAATTGGCTGGATGGCCATCTCGCTAATTGCTCGGTGCAGAGGCGAGTTGTGATCCCCGGCAGCGGCTGACCCGATACGCTAATTTGCCTGTCTTTTATTTACATCGGGGATTAAACTAGTCATGCCTAAAGCGCTCAATCGAGACGATGGGAGAAAAAACAAAAACAAACGTGTACTCCAGGTAAAGAGGGGACGTTACTGCAGCCTCTCCTCACGTCTCTAACATGCCACTGTGCTCTGACAGGACGGCGTTGATGACACCTGAGGAAGGATGACGGGGGACTGAGAGACGTGCAGACAGAGGAGAAGACAGATATGCACAAGTGGAACGTTAGGAAAAGAGTCACACGGGAGACAGACTTAAACAAACGCAAGCGTTCACACGCACGAAAAAGCATTTCCTGGAAATTACATGAAAGTGTTTCGAGAAAAGAAAGGTCATGGAGGATTTTATGTTTATTAGGATAAAAGTGATCTTTGCATTCAGTACTGTGTTTTATATATAAAGCAAAAGTTCACATCAAGGAAAAGAATTCGATCGAACATTTGTTTAGCTTTATTATCAATTTTCTTATTTGTTGTTTTTTGTCTAAATTAGCATAAAGAGATAAATATATCAAAACTACATTTACATTTGGCAGAAACCCTCATCCAGGGAGACTTGCATTAATCTCAGCCATACACCCGAGCAGCTACAAGATTAAGGGCCTTGCTCAGGGGCCAGGAGTGTCAGCTTGGGGGTGTTTCCAGGATTTGAACTCATGACCTCCGGGTCCAAAGTCTAATGCAAATCAGCAAATTATTTGCGAGCTCGTCATGTTATTGAGGAAACCAGACCAAACCTGTTCCAGCCTGACAACACCTCTGTGCACAAAGCCATCTCCATGAAGATCTGCTTTACATGGGTTGGAAGATGTGGAAGAGCTCCAACCCTTATTAACAGCTGTGGGATGAATGTGAACGCTGACTGCACCCCAGGAGCCTCCTCACTTCATCTCACCTACATCAGTACCTGAGTTTACTAACACCCATGTAGATAAATGAGCACAAATCTAAAAAGAAGGAAGGAAAGCAAGAAAGAAAGAAAAAAATCTGCAGGAACATCTTCCCAGAAGAATGAAGTTTGGAATGTGGAATGAGATGATCAAAAAGAAGCCCATACCAAACATATGGTTCGATGTTCACAATCTTTTGTCGATACTTCGATCAAAACTGTTAGTTGTGTGATTGAACTTGGATAATTAGATTTTCTTTATTGAGTGAAGGAAATTACTGAGTCTCTCGTCTGATGTGAGATCAGGCAGTCGTAGAACGTGTCGCCGTGGCAGGAGCAGAGTCTGGAACGGCCACGTGGCCCAATACGGCACTACGACTATCCAATGCTTATTCTGCACCACCACACGCTCCTGAAACACACACACACACACACACACACACACACACACACACACACACACACACACACACACACACTACATTAAAGAGACAAACGATAGCTTTTCCATGAGGCATGGGCTGCCCGTGCTCGGGCGACATTTCATTTTAAAACATTCGAATAGAAGCGACATCGTTAATCTCTCGCGGTACGGAGGCATACATAATCCGAGCAGACATCGGTAATTGATTTTTTCCGTGTCATTTATTAGAACAGCGCAGTTAAGTGTTTTTATGTCCTTGTCTTGTGAGCCAGCAAACTCCTAAAAAAAATTATGAAGGAACATGACCGAATGGTTTCTTAAATCGTTTTGTGTTCATTAAAAACCGCAAGGTTCTTTCTTTCCTGTCCTTTAGTCCTTTCTATTCTATACCTTACTATACTATTCTATTTTCTTTCTTTCTTTCTTTCTTTCTTGTCTTTTAGTCTCTTTTCTTTTCTTTTCTTTTTTCTTCTCTTCTCTCTTTCTTTTTATTTCTTTCTTTCTTTCCTGTCCTTTATTCTATTCTATTCTATTCTATTCTATTCTATTCTATTTTCTTCTTTCTTTCAAAGAACTGATTACATCATTAAAAACACAAATGCATGTCTCTCCCTGGTCTGAAGGCTCAGTTCCCCAGGTGTCTCTCAATGTTCTTGTCTTATGTATTTGATTCCACAGTAATAAAACAACAACAACCAGACTTTCACGAGGCCACTCAGATTTAACCCCCATTAAAGGGGGGATCGAAATGAGCCGATTTGATGCTACATGTCTCTGGGGACAGGTTTCGGGGAGGCAGGTTTGGCAGGTGATGATGGATTACATGATCGCTGGAGCTGACAGGTGGCTGCTACAGTAAACCCACATTCTGACATGGAGGAGTTTGACAAAACACAACGTCGTGCCTCAGTGACTGATGGGAAATGATTAGAAACTCGGCTAACAATGATCTTTACGCACTCTGACTGCAGAGGAGAGAGAGAGAGAGAGAGAGAGAGAGAGAGAGAGAGAGAGAGACTCAAAAACTTAACATACAGACAAAAAAGAGGACAAAAGTTAGTTTAGTTTGGATGACAGAAAGTCAGTGTTGGAATCTGTTTTGTAGCCTGAGGCCACGTTTCTGCCTCAACTGATGCTTTACTTTAAAAACCTGCTCTCCACAGAACTTCATACACTTTCTGTCTGGAGCATTTCTGAGCTCGAATCTTCAACCAAACTAAACAACAACCTGAAACGAATCCAAACATCTTGTTCTTTCTTTCGTTCTTCATTCTTTCTTTTCCCCTTTCCTGCCTTTCTTCCTTCCTTCCTTCCTTCCTTCCTTCCTTCCTTCTTTCCATCCTTATTCCCTTCCTTTTCTTTCTTTCTTTCTTTCTTACTATTTTCCTTCTCCCCTTTCCTTCGTTTTCTTTTTTTTTCTTTCTTTTTTTCTTTCATCCTTCTCCCCTTTCCTTCCTTCATTTCTTCCTTTCTTCCTTCCTTCCTTCCTTCCTTTTCTTTCTTTCTTTCTTTCTTTCTTTCTTT
Source organism: Silurus glanis (assembly GCA_014706435.1). Lineage (NCBI taxonomy): Eukaryota > Metazoa > Chordata > Actinopteri > Siluriformes > Siluridae > Silurus > Silurus glanis. Next base: position 112,154 of record JAAIIK010000225.1, read on the forward strand.
CTTTCTTTCTTTCTTT
>JAAIIK010000225.1:112179-130359 GCA_014706435.1 Silurus glanis
TTTCTTTCTTTCTTTCTTTCTTTCTTTCTTTCTTTCTTTCTTTCTTTCTTTCTTTCCCCTTTCCTTCCTTTTCTTTCTTTCTTTCTTTCTTTCTTTCTTTCTTTCTTTCTTTCTTTCTTCCTTCCTTCTCCTTCTTTCTTTCTTTTTCTTAAATATAACCATCCTCTCCACAGCACTTCATACACTCTCTTCCCGGAGCATTTCTGAGCTCAAATTTTCAACTAAACAAAAGTCGAACCTGAAACGAATCCAAGCCTCTTGTTCTGTGTGCTGCTCAAAACAACGCTGAACAAATTTCAACGCAATCCATACTTGTTTAAACGAAGTAATGAATCTCTAAACAGTGAAACTGTGCCTCTTAACACGTCGTTCTCAATGGCGCATTGAGGCTTTGGAGGCCAGATGATGTGTTCATTGTGTACATGTTGAGAGACTTGACTTTAAAAACGAATCTTGTTTGCACCAAGGCAACAGTCTGAAAGCAATCGTCTGATTGCGTCTTTTTCCTTCTATCCAGCTTTATTGTTTATGCACTCACTGCCAGAGAGAGCAGCACAGCACATACATTTTCACCATTTGCATCAGTACGAGTTTCTCCAAGAAGATGATGACAGACACATCCTTGCTGAAGTGTTGTATAGCCAATACTTCTGGAAATTAGTGGTTCCCCAAAGTCAGGTCAATGAACCCCCCAGTGGTGAAGTCATCACACTGAACTGATCACGTGATTCCTCATACAAGGATCATGTGGACACCTGACCATAAGATTGGTATGTGCTTCTTTTTTTGAACATCCCATTCCACATTTAGTCTCCATTCTCTGTTATAATAACCTCCACTCTTCTGGGAAGAAGTTCCACTAGATTTGGTGGTGATTTGTGTGAGATTCATTTAGCTACAAGGGTGTTAGCAACGTCAGGTACTGATGGAGCTGAGGAAGTGAGGAGGTTCCTGGGGTGCAGCCAGCGTTCACATTCATCCCAAAGGTGTTCAATAGGGTTGGAGCTCTATCACTCCAAATCCATGGTGAGCAGATCTTCATGGAGCTGGCTTTGTGCACGGGGGCATCGTCATGCTAGAACAGGTTTGGGTCTCCTAGTTCAAGTGAAGGGAAAATTTCAAGCTACTGCATCCAAAGACGTCCTGTACAAGTGTGTACCTCAAACATTGAGGGAACAGTCTGGGAAAGAACCACATCTGGCTGAAAAAGTCAGGTGTCCCGACACTATTGTCCATAGATTATATATTTAATACACTGTACCAAATAAGTGTAATGCACGTGTTCGCGCATACGGAAAGGTTTTCGAAAAGATCAAACAGACAATTGGACGTAAAAAGAAACTGTTGCATCTGTGCGAATTTCACTTCACCGAGCACTGAGCACTAAGACATGCACTTGCTCTTCTGGATTCGTCTACATCAGAGCAGAACAATCTGCAAATGCATCCGTTTTTCTCTACATTTTTGGCCTTCTGTCTAAATCTGACCTTTGCAAGCAACCTTTCCCAAGATGGATTAAAAAATGCTGCTATCTTGCCGTAATAATGGCGTATTTTCAGTCATGTGACGCTGTCTTGCCTGCAACAACTCTTCAAGTTGCCTGGAACCACTCTTGTTTTTCTGTTAAGAAAACTTGCTGTTTTTCCTTAATAATATTGCAACAATTCAAATAGACAATTCAAAAGGAAATGGTAGCTCTGTGGTAAGACATTGGACCTCTGATCAGAAGGTTGTGAGTTCAAATCTCAGGACCACCAAGCTGCCATTTACATGTATGGGTTTGGCAGATGCCCTTATCCAGAGTGAGTTACAACAAAGCAGTTGAAGGTTAACGGCCCAGCAATGTCAGCTTGGAGGGCCTGGGATTTGAACTTGTAACCATCCAATCCAGAGTCCAATGCTTTACCCACTGAGCTGCCACTGATGGGCCCTTGAGCAAGAACCTTAACCCTCAACTGCTCAGTTGAATGAATGAGGTAATTGCAATTAGATCTGGAAAACAGCATCTGACAAATGCTGTAAGTTACTAAATAGCTGGGAAATATGAGACAAAGCAAAGTTTCTTGCTCACACTCCTTACTAAAGATGTTGCTTCTGCCAGTGATCGTGTAAAACGTAAACCTCGGCATGTGGGATTAATTATAAACAGCACATACTGTAACAACCAACATAAAGTGTCCAAAAACACGTCCTTGTCCTCAAACTAGGTCTAAAATTACACAAATACTGTCGCATTCTCAGTTCAAACCTCGACAACGGGGGGAAAAAAACACAGCGTAGGTGAGAAGAAAAATTTGGGGGGGGAAAATTTCAACCTTTTGTTGCGCACATTCAATCATAATCAGAAATAATAAACAAAATAACGTTGGATTATGTTTAGAAAGAAATGTGTACAGACGGGGTTCTGGAGATTATGCTGCAGTTACAAAGGCGCCTGGCTGCAAAAAAGAGCTCCAGTAGAGAACCCCCGCTCTAAATCTTTCACATTCGGATTCGCTCAGGGTCTGGGAATATTCTGGAATAAAGCGGCGTCTCTTTGAGCAGCGGCGTCGTGGTGAGAGCGTGCGGGCCTTCTGACAGAGAATAAGCGCCGCACGGCGAGCGCATATCAGCGCAAATCGCGTGTGGAAAGTGATTAAAGTTTTAAAAGGCGCAGCTTCGTTACATGACACGACGACACGACGGCGGGTTATGAAACGTGCAATTAAGCAGCGTTTACAAGCGCAGTGTTTAACGATTTCTGGAGTAGGAACAATAGCAGTTGCCAAGGAAACAGAAGGTTTTTTTTTTTCCCCAAACGGGGAGGCTGCTTGCAGCAACTTGCAGGCGGCTCGCAATGAAGCAGCTCTTCTTTATGTTTCCCTCGTCCTTCCAAACACTTGCCTTAATGCGCCATTAGGAAGAGTCATTACGCTGTTTTACTTCAGATGAAACGTTCAAACCCGGTATGAGGTGATATCAAAAAGTTTGGAGACTCGCTCTGTTTACAAGAAAGTACTTTATTTATCCATGTTTACACACTAATGCCTTCAAAATAGTCCCCTTGCACAGCAATACAGAACTCCCAATGTTCTGCTGGAACGAGTCCTGGAAGTCTTCTTTCTGAAGCGTGTCAAGCCCCTTCGGCGATTCACGCCGGATCTCCGCAACGGCCTCAAAACGGCATCTCTCTCTTCGGAAAGATGGCGAAGTCCTGCAGGAGCCAAATCTGGCGAGTAGGGTGGCTGCGAAGGTGAGATCATGTTGTTTCCGGCAGGAACTGTCTTTTGGCACGCTGACTTATGAAGGTCGGTGCTCCCTGTGACTGTGCGTGCAGCCTTGTGCTGCCATCTGTTTTTAACTTATTGATACCATTTTGTATGTGGAAAGAAACGTTCGTGTGATTCAGAAATACGGCACGTTAGAGAGAGGGTGAACAGTAAAAGCGGAGAAGCCGCCTTCTCTAAACAGTGATGTCAGTGCTGTGAGAGAACTTCAGGAATGATGCCAGCGTACAAGAAGCACTTGAGTGGAGATGTTTGGAAAAATACACTGTTGTGTTGGATCATTGTCTTGGAGTTTTTAAAGAAAACAAAGCCGCATTGACGGGGAAAGGTGATGAAACGGAATGATCGTGCGAAGAAAGAGAGGGATGGACAGATGCCGATGAGGGACGTGATAAGATACATTCCTCTGTAAATGAGACATGTCGATGTGAACGTGCTCACGACGACCTTGATTAACCCTTGCTGCGAAGGCATGCGCCCTGTTCTCACCCACGTCTCAACCTTCCAGGAGGCTTTTACGTGGTTCTTTACAGGCTTATTTAAAACAATCTGAAGGGCATGTGTCAAACAAACAAAATAACCTTCTGTATATAAAAGATAAGCGTGAATGCGAATATGTTATATGATATGAACTGTTCTACAAGCCCAATTCCTAAATGTTTGGATGCTGTGTAAAATGTACAAAAATAAAAAACAGAATGCAATGATTTGCAAATCTCTTAAAAGTGTATTTTTTTCACAGTAGAACATAGAAAATATAGCAAATTCTTAAACTGAGGAAATGTACCATTTTAAGGGAAAAATAAAGTCATTTTAATGGCTGCAACACGTTTCAAAAAAGTTCGGATGGGCCAACAAAAGTAAAAAGTAAGTGTTATTAAAATTAAACAGGTGAGACGTGTTGCAGCCATCAAAATCCAAAATCCAAATTCAATTTTTTATTTTAAAATGGTCAATATTTTCAGTTTAAACATTTATGTTTTTTTGGTTTATTGTGAATGGAATTTTGACATTTTTGCAAATTATTGCATTCTGTTTTTTTTATTTACAATTTACACAGTGTCCAAACTCTTTTTTTTATTTATTTTTTTTTTTTAAGAAAGCTTGTGAGAAAAGAAAAAAATCTATGCAGGAATAAGTTTAGCATTTTCATGTGGGCACAAGCAAATGCTCAGAGACGAAGCCAAAGAAAGACCCTGCTCATTAAAATGAACATGCATTGATCCTTAGTAACTGCCTGGACAGAATCGGCCCAGTTTAAATTAGACCAAATGCACACACATTATCATTGTGTAGGCAGTCAAGCTAGCCATGTTCTTAGAGGTGATAGACACCAAAGAAGCTCAGACATGTGGACACATGTTCCTACAGGGTTCTTTCCATGGTTGACAGAGCGTCCTACTAGAACGTGTTTGAGACAGAATTTGAATGCCATTTCATCCACTTAAGGGTTAAATCCAAATACTGATATTAACATCATTATTTTGACCAATAAACAGATAGTTGGCATTGTGCTGCTCCAACTTTCTTCTACAAGTAAAAAAAAAAAAAAACAAATCCGAATGTGACAGTCAGTAAGGAAAAACGACAGTAAATTAGAAATCCATAATCTCCTCTAATCTCAGCATGAATCAAAACCATGGAGACGAGTCTTCTATAATGATCTCATGGTGGTAATGTTCTTGCAAGCCTGCGGGAAAATACAGTGAGGCACATCAGCAATTCTGTAACTGAACACTGTTCTTACTGTTCTCATCTTTTACTCTCTTTCATGAGGTTCTACTCGACTGGTTCCTCAAACCCTCAGAAACTAGGAGCTACACACAAGGCCTGCTTCGAAAGTCACAAAGGCCTAAAGACTCAGAGATCCGAATGGAGATGTACAAGAAAATAAAGAAATAAAAAATGTGAGAGGAAGTTTCATCACAGACAGCGGCACTTTATTAATCACTCCAGCCTCCTTTTCACACTGAAGGATGTGCAAAATAGGTTTTTTGCAGCGTCTGAAAAGTCTCTTCACACTACGACTTTCCGGGCGACACGTCTGATGACAGGTTCGATTCGCAGCTGACATACTGTACAGCTCAAGAAGAATAAATAGAGCATTGCCTTGAAGAATGTTTTATTTGTGACAAACTTCAACAAGCAAAGTGAAGCAGATTCTGTGAAAAAAACTCAACACTATCATGAGCAACACACGGAGGATTTCATGTTTAAACAAGCAAGTGCTCAGAGACGAGGTTCGAATAAAAACAACATTAACAGGATCATGTGGTGATCCTTCGTACCTGCCTGGTCAGAGTTGCACTGGTGTAAACTGGGCCACAACATTTGTTAAAATTTTGTGAAATGAGAATCAAGTAGCATATAATAGTATATAATCCCATGAACGTCTTCATTCTGAACCTGAATGATGTAGTGGTGTTTGATAAACTGTCAGAAGCACAAATCATTCATTCACTATTCCTTCCTCCGATTTAGACAACGCCCAATTCAGGTTGAAATCCAATTACAGATATAAATACAGGTATTCCCTGAGTTACGACTGATCTTGCAATGACGATATCGATACGACAAAATTGTATAAATATTTTAAGTTCCGCACAGCAGGCGAACGTAGCAGCGTACACGCGGTACGATACGATACGTTGGGACGCTGAAAGGATCTACGCATCTTCTGCATTGTGAGATTTCTTGCTCTCGCCAGACGTCGACAGAGTTCAGTTGTTTCAGTGATAGAGCACGTATTATTTTCTGCTTATTTGGTGTTTCAAAGCCCAAAACTGCCACATACATATATAAGACTCCTGGGTAAGTTAATCCATGTGTCAATTTACGATATTTTACGTTACGACGGCATTATTGTTAAGGTTTGAACCACTTTTGAAAGCTACAGTTGTTGACAATCATCTTGCACCAACCAATGCTAGATGATGAACTATTCCACAATTCCTTTATATTGATCCCTGACCATGAGCCTCTAGAGTTGGCCATTATGTCGAGTTGAGGCAAGTGACTGTCTCAGGTATAAATCAGGTATATATATTTTTTTATTTAAACACCACTGAGTGCAAAGAGCATATCAGAGGACTGGACACAATACCATGCCAAGGCGCCATGCACACACAAATGCGCCCAATTATCCACACTCACGGTCAATTTAACATGGCCATTTCCCCATCTGAAGGTTTTCAGTATATACACAGTATATAAGAGAACCAGATTACCCTGAGGAAACCCACACAGGGAGAACATGTACAGCCAGCAATCCAAATACTACCTGCTGACACACGTCTTTTTTTTTAATAAACCAGACTCATTTTATTATTTAGAAAATGCACATTAATAAATAAAAGATACAACATAAAAAAAAAACCTCACCAGCAATGTGGAGCAAACAAAAAAACCACACAAATATTGCATCAATGCATTAAATTGACCAACAATAATATACACAACATTGCAGAGCGACAGCTGGAGCATAAACAGATTTAGGAATGCAGTCAAACACTGTCAAACAGGTCATGCTATGAGAGCGTGGAGTCTAAGAGACCTTTGCTATAAACAATACTTCAACCCAATCAAGCTCCAGCCAAATGTTTAGAAAGGCTGAATATGAGTAGCAGTGACAGGTCTCTACTTCGACAACAGCTTGTGGTGTGTGTGTGTGTGTGTGTGTGTGTGTGTGTGTGTGTGTGTGTGTGCTTGCTCGCTTGCTGGTTTGTGAAAAAATCCTGGCTTTAGTTTTTTTTGGGCCAGGCATCAAAACGGCAACACACAAGGAAAGCACAATTCTCCATCAACTGAGCAGAACTGATTCGTTGATCTCTGCGGGGGTTTGCGCATTTCTAATCTCCAGATCTTCCTCCCTTCCCTCATATGCTTTCCTGCAAACCACACACTGTTTTTCCCAGCCACCGTTTTCTTATAGGAGACCCGGCCTCTGCGGGCGCGCATGCCGCGAGTTGAAGACGGCGACACTGGAGAAATCCTTAAGAAACCGACGTCGGCTTTGATCACAACGGTTCAAACAACCCAAGGCGATATGCTCACGCAGACAGCTCAGGCTCGCAGGCATTTGCTTTTGGCTGGCGCTTCGGTATTTGTCATTCATTTTCCCTTGGGGTTAAATGCGTGTCTGGGCTTGGAATCTCTGTGTAAAAAAAAAAAAAAAAAAAAAAAGCCTCTGTTTATTCAGCATTTAATATACAAAGCTGCACGGCCTTTTTTTGTACGGGCGTGAGGACGATGTGGGAAGAGGAGTAAGCCTTGATGAGTTTGGCAAGGGATGCAAATTAGAGTCCAGGGGGATTTTAAAATGGAAAAACGAGGTTCCATTTGCAAGGAACAAAAAAGGGATGACGCGACACGCTGAGATGTTGCTGATTACTTCGGACTGAGTGTTAACGCGCTGATTACGGCTTCCTGTCATATCACACTTTTGTTCTGCGCAATTTCCATAACATGCACAGACATTAATATTTTAATAAACCGCAGACAATGACGGATAAAAGAAAGTGGGAGAGTCTGACATCAGGGATGAGAATTCCCTTGAGAGGCAACCTCAATAGACTGCAAATCGGTCAGAACCGTGATTTGCATAAAGAACAAAGCCAAAGTAAATCCTTATACAGTGTCATCCTTATTTGTTTTACTGCACTGCTTTTAGCCGACAAAATAAAACACAAAGAAAAAAAGATGACCTGCTGATTGGGAGCAAGACATATCATTCCTTTATTCAATTATGTCATTGATGATATGGAAGCAGCATTGACTCATTTCCTGTAACAGCAGATCTGACAGTATTCCTGTATCAAAATTTTATAAAATAATCCTTATTCCGTTAATAAGTTGGGGCTCTGTGTCAAATGGAAATAAAAACAGAATGCAATGATTTGCAAATCAAATATATCACTTTTTGAGAATGCAGAAATGTACCATTTTGAAGAAAAAACATGATCATTTTGAATTCCATGTCTGCAACACGTCTCAAAATGGTTGCAACAGAGACACAAAAGGATGGAAAAAGAAACAGCTGGAGCAACATTTTGCAACTAATGAGGTTAATTGAGCAGGCCAGTAAGATTTCTGAGTATAAATAGTGCATCTTAGTAAAGAGAGGCGGAGCTTTCGCCGATCTGTGAAAGACTGCGGAACGATTTCAGAACAATGTTCCTCAACATGAAATTGCGAAGACTGAATATCTCATGAGTTACAGCACATAATATAATGAAAAGTTTAAAAGATTCTGGAGAAATCTCTGTACACAAGGGACATGATTCTGTAATGGAAATCACTGTATGGGCTCAATAACAGCTCCAGAAATCATAGTCCGTGAATGCAGTTTGCCATGTCATCCACAAGTGCAGGTTAAATCTGTATCATGCAAAGAAGAAGTCATGCGTGAACATGATGCAGACATGCCACCGTCTTTTGTGGGCCAAAGCTCATTTAAAATATTAAAAACGTACAAGTAAAAAAACCCAAGAGAGGTCGATAGGAAATGTTTACAATGTGGTATAAGAGGAATAAAACACTGAAAAAAACACTCCAATCAATGTTTGTGTGCCACCAATGTGTTTTACTCCTTACATTTTAAGTTCTATATTCAAAGGCTAAGAAGTTATAAATATAAAACTATACATTGTGCCTGAGAGAAATAAACAGAAAAGTGCTTTTTCCCCCACAAGGATGCGAAATCAATAAAACATCATAGACTATGAATGAACAGATAAAAACAGCACCAGCATTCAAATGCAAACTGTTCCATTATTCATAGTACCAGGCAATGTGGCATATTGGACCACATGTTCCAGCTCCTGATCTCCTGGCCCTCAAATGAACATGAGCACTAGAGTTTGAATTCAAAGTTCTCAGGGCTCAAACATCTATAGCTCGCCGGTTAAGTTACATAATAAATGATACACCGCTTACATCAAGGTCCAGCTGTGATCTGGGATGCCATGGGCATTTGTTTCACTGCAGCGCTCTTTCCATCTCATGTCTCTTTACTCAATGTCTCTGACTCCCACCATAAAATTCATCTTGCTGTGCTCGGAGTCCATTAAAAAGTGCTACACTACACTTTTTTTTGTAAACTGTAAAAGTAAGTACTATGACTAAATGAATAAAGAACGCGAAAATGCAAAATAGCCTCACGCAGCTGTCGACAAAAAGACTAAATACTTTTTACGACGTCATTATCTTGTGTGTGTGTGTGTGTGTGTGTGTGTGTGTGTGTGTGTGTGTGTGTGATGCCTCGCAGAAAAACAGTGGCTCTAAACGGCCGCAAAAGTAAAAAGAAGACCGGTTTATAACACTTTCTTTTCTCTCAGCAGTGAGAGCACAGAAGGTCAAGAAAGTAAAGATCCTAATTCTAGCTTATTGAGAGAGACAGCGAGCGTTTTCTTTCAGTCGGACAAAGAGTAGGCAGGAAAATGGTTGGTTAGCAGCTTTATCGATTATCTAACAAAGATGGAGATCGAAGACGTTCGCAACAGGTGGAAAAGTGCCAATGTTAAAACGGTGCTCTGAGTGGATGAGTGGTCTCAGAGGAAAGGCAGGTCTCGGGGAATGAGAGAATACAATTTCGCTCAGTCAACAAGATGTCTCACGGCAAAATGGAACTGAAATGAGTAATATGACTAAAAAGACCTGGTCAGTAGGAATGAAATGATGGTAAAATGACATGGATGAAAACCTTCACCAAATGCATTCGCTCTAGAAAATCTTCAGCTAAATCTGTTGCAGAGCTCATATCAGAAATCGTTTAAATCGTTGATAGGCAGTTTACAGGACATGAAGAAAGCATGGAGTCGGGGTATGAGCAAGCAATTACAGCTCAAGATGTGATTCTTAATGCGAGTGTAGTGAGAGAAAGTAAACACATCATGAACATTAAAGTTAACACTAATATCACCAACATACGAGGTTGTATCAAAAAAGTTTATAAAAAAAGAACTTAATTTTATCTATGTTTATACACGATCACCTTCAAAATAGTCCCTTTGCACAGTGCTCCCAGCGTTCTTCTGAAATGTGTCCTGGAAGTTCCTGGAACAGCGACCTTAGAGCTGGATCTTCATCTTCTGAAAGAGGGCGGAGTCTGCAGAAGCTGAATCTAGGGATTAGTGTGGATGCGGAAGAAATATCGTGTGGATTGTTCCCTGACGATCATCACGCACGAGTCGGCGAAGGTTTTTTGACATTTTCAGGAGTCGAGCTCGTGGAAGGTCTTCTTGATTTCTCGTCGTCTTCGTCGATGTTCTTTCGCTCTTGAAGCGTTGCGCCGTATGTCAAACGTATGTCATGTCAAACGTCTCTGTGGAAGATTTGCCCAGTTTTCGAGTTTCCAGTTAAGACGAATACAGCATCTGACCAAGCATGCTAGCTTCTTCTGGAACGTTAGCCAATCCAATGAATTTCTTCCAATGCAAGTCTTGTTAATCCAGCTCACTTCCACCTGAAGTCAAATTAATCCTGACTCGCTCCTTTAAATCTGACTATTTCCACTCGCTTCCACCGGAGTCTGACCAATCCCACTCGCTCCCTCTATGGAATCGATCGGTTCTGCTCACTGAAATCGTTGACCAATCCCATCTTCTCCAATAAAAAGTCTGGTCAATCCCCACGCCTCTCGCAGAAAGTCTGACCTATACCATCCCTTCCAGTGGCTCTCCAACCGATCTCACCCTCTCCCATAGAAAGTCTGACCAATGCTGGTCATGCCTACAAAATATCTGATTAAGCCCAATACCGAATACCGAAAGTCTGACCAACCCCAAACCCCCATCCTGTATTCTAACCAATATCACCCTCTCCTACAAACAATCTACTACTGAATTCTTTCAAATAGGAGGTCTGATCGATTCCACCACCTCTGGTTGCTTCCACTGGAAGTATGGCGAGTTTTCCAAGAAGGTTCAATTAAAAAATATATGAGGTGGTATCAATCAGGTTTCGAGACTAGTTTCGCAACACAACAATAGATGGCAGCACAAGGCTGCACGCACAGTGACAGGGAGCACCGAACTTCATAGGTCAGCCTTCCAAAAGACATCGACCTGTGCGACTGGTGCTATTCTGCACTCATGCGTTAAAAGGAATTCATCACAGACAGCAAGATGGAACAAACAGCAAATGTGAAATTCTGCATGAAATTGGGCAAATCTGTCACTGAGCTCACCTCATACGTGTGTTTCTCACCGGAAACAACATGATCTCACTTCTGCACCCACCCTAATCGTCAGATTTGGCTCCTGCGGACTTCGCCTTCTTCCCAGAGATGAAGATCCGGCTCAAACGTCGCCGTTTTGACACCATTGCGGAGATCCGGCACGAATCGCATGTTAGAAGGTGCATGACACACTTCGAAAAGAAGACTTCCTGTAGAATCCTGTCATCTTTTTTTTATAGAATACCAACCAGTGTTGATCGCTTTTTGCACATCTGTTGGACTCTGTTCAGTACCTTGCTGATGCCAGAAGTTGGCACTACAAATGACTTTTTTATTAAATTAACTGAACAAATATGAATGTATTGTCATTTAAATGAAGACCACAGTAAGTCTCATATCTGAATATCCACAGGAGAAAAAAAACATCCTGCTTTGTTGACTTTTTGCTGGACCCTTGTTCCGATGTCCCGTCCCATCTTGAAGCTTCCAGAGGTGCATTCACGCCTGGCATGTGCAACCCTGCAGGATCTGATTTGCATGTGAAAGAGAGAAACACCTGGTTAACATGAAAAGGGATATTTACTCCAACTTGGCACATGTTCCCCAGTAAACAGTCTGGTGGGTTTCAATTGCCTCTTGGTGTTGATGTTGAGGTTTGCCCCAAAAACCAATGGCAGTATTTCGATCTGCTCACACGCATGCATATGCACACATTTTCCACTAATGAACACATGGGCTGTGCTGATTAAAACCAGAGGAAACAAACAAATATAGAGAGCAGCACGATTGTGTTTGCGTCTTTCAGTCAGAAACTGGCAAGTGGCCATTCAATAACTGTGGAACAATGAGGGAGCGAATTTTGCCAGCTTTTCACTCACATGGTCAATATTTGTGGTAGTGTGTGACTCTACCACAGCAATTAAGCTTAACATTTCTTAGTAACTCCAACTTCAGAACATGATTTTTTTAAACATGAAAATACAGCAGTGCTCAGAAATGCAGTTCTTCCCAGAAATGGCTGGAAGTCCCAGTTTCTCAAATATTGTTTATCTCCAGTGCTCGATTCAGTTGAAGTTGACCTTCTTTCCTTCTAATTATCGCTTCCAGGTGTGTTTAAGCTTAGTAAAAATCAAACATTGCTTGGAACATCTCATGGTAAGGCAAGGTGCCTCCAAAGTTTGGAGGCTCAGCACACAACGTTATTCAGTCCTCAGACATAACGACCAGGTCATCATTATGTTTTTGACGTTAAAGTGCTGGAGAAAGAGCTCGTGGGGTGGATGCTGATTAAAAATCATGAAACCTAGGCTTCTCAGAGGCTCAAAAATCTATTCAGAACTCTGAAACAACCAGACTTAAGCTTGGACAGAGTTTCTATCCAATCAGATTTCAGCCGTCACATCAAATTATGCCATACGGCCCTCGGAAATAAACAGCGTGGGCTCTTGGTAGCTTCAAATCTGTCTTACATGAAGCTGCTGCTGTAACCAATCAGATTGTGACATTCTTATTTCGAGCCCCACTGGAAGGCCATTCGATGATGTCGGCATTTCCACGTCCTCTGATTGGACAGTCAGAGAGCGCGTCTGTTTAAATATATTTACGTGGATTGAATAGCTGTTTTCCATTCCAGAAGAAATCGGTTTGGTTGCAGATACACTCACAAGGACGTTTACACCCAGACTTTCCAAGAAAAGCTGCACATCTTGAGGAAAGGTCAACCAAAGCAGTCCAAAGCAGTTATTAAGGTTTTTATGAACCGTTTATACTTTTGTGTTTTCTCTCCTGTAGATTTCGCACGAAAACATAAAATCTGCGTTAAATTTAAATCCCCAGGGAAACCGTAAGAAAAAATGCAGCAATGAACTACGCACAAGTAATAGTGCTCTAACTTTTAAACTTTTTTTACAATTACTGATGGCAGTTTCGCTGTTTGGCTGTAGCTCCAATGACAATCTCATATAAAACAAAAGCAAAAAAATAATGAAAAGAAACAGACCCATGAAGGAATTATATTTTTTCACGGGGGAAAAAATGCCTGAATAAAATCATCTCCCGGTTCTCAGTGGCTGTATGTAATGCGTTTGGATTATAGCCTCGTTCAAAAATGCTGGAAAAGAAAATGTGGTCTCTTTTTTTTTTTCTCAAGGCAAGACTAAGACCAATCTATTAAAAAATAAGCTGTTCCATTTGTAATGTACTTCTACTTGTATAAAAAAAAAAAAAAAAAAAAAAAACTCAGAGAAAGCTCAGTGATTGGTCAGCAGAAAAGCCGAAAAAAAGAGTCCACATTTGATGACGTGGAAATAAACCTTAGAGTTTAAATGAATCCTTTATGCCTAAGTAACTTCAGAATCCATCACGCAAGGCATCCGGTCGTCATAACTAATACCGGTTCCTTGCAAATGCAAATAGAAGAACTTGAAGCCTCATTGCCCTTATGGAAACCCTCAAAAATCCTCTGCGATGGCCGTAAAAAAGAAAAAACCTATTAAATAAATACAAAAATCTGCTAAAATTCATCCAAAGACTACCCTTTTCAGAGAAAGGAAAATAAAGCATTGTGACAGGTACAATCTGAAAAGGTGCCAAAAGGAGAATTGCCTTGAGGTTATTTTCCACCGTAAAATCAACCACTGCACTGGTGCACACACTCCCTCCCTCCACACACCCAGACATTATCGGGGATTTTGTGAAATCAGACCCTCCTTTACAGTCACAGCGTGAAAGCAGTAGAGCAAATCGGCCTGGACGCCTCCTCTCTTCGACGTCCGCCGTTTACCGAGCCGGTCCTCATAACACCGAGTCACAGTCATCTGCGATTAGCCCAGCTGACAAAGTCGCACCAGAGGCCTCTTCTTCTTAGTAGAGGCTCAGCACGAGGAGCTCACTCGAATCGAACTTCCACCTCCGCTTAGAAATGACATTCACATTGACACATGACCTCATTTCTTCATTTTCCTCCCAACCTCCATGATCTGGTATGGAAAAGAGGGATGAGCTAAAAAAAGAAGAAGCAAAAATAAAAGCAGAAGGCTGAGCCGATGCTGTCATTATCATCACAAGACATGTCCCAGGTGCCCTTTTCAGACAGAGCCATGAGGAGCACTGGAAGTGGACACGTGAGAGCATATGATTAACTCATCAAGCCGCTATAAAAAGAGCCGGCTTTATTCTCATGCCAGGCGCAGATGCAGGCTGTAACTTCTCACAGGATTTTCATCCAAACCATTAGGTGTCTCGTTTACACAAGTGGCAGAGATCAACTTTCCGCCATGTTTGACAGTCCGGCCGTTTCAATGTTTTATTATTATTATTGTGTTTTTGTAGAGCACTGAGAGCGATTATCGTGTTCCTCAGCAGTGCTGCAGGCTCTTAATGTTCTACATTAGTTATGAAACGAGAAAACAGGCCCTATTCAAAGACACGTCATCACCCATGTACTGAAATGCTTTGAAAAAGGTTCTTTTCAAATTCCAGACGTCCTACGACAACTCGGGGAATAACGTGTTCAAGTGCACCTGTTTGTTCATATGTTACCAATTCATTTCTACGTTAACTTTAATACACTCAACAAGGCACTTTCACTCGAATGGACTCATCAAGGACAGAGAATTGAAAGGAACAGTTACTGTAAATTGAGCAGGGAGTCAAAAACATACAGTCAGGATCAGAATTATTGGCACCCTCGACGGAATGTGCAAGTATGTTCGCACTTACAAGGTGTTTCAGTGACAGAGGGTTACAAGCCTCGAACCCACAACCTTTTAATCAGTAACCCTGTGCCACGTTCCTTCAACCTCCCAAACATGGTATTGCACAGAAATTGACAAAAAGACAGAAGGCAAAGCCGAGTTGAAGATGCTGTGGTTTTTACTGAGAGCGACGATGATTGACAGGATTAGAAATTTGTTTAGTAGAGGCACAGCTCAGATGGATGTTTTGGAGACAAGGTGAGAGAGATGCGATTGAGATGGTTTGGTCATGTTCAAAGCAGGGGTAAATCAGTAAAAGAATGCTGAGGATGGAGGTAAAGAAAAAGGTGAAGGAGGAGGATCCTCTGGGCCACCTCTAACGAAGGAAGAAGAAGAAGAAGTATTTCACTGTTCATGAGGTAGATTGCCTTAGAGATGATACTATTTTTGTGGATGGCTGTCCTGGTGTTTGGTGCTCTGCAGCACCAGCCAGAGAGCAAAAGTTGAAAAAGTATAGCGTACAGCTTGGATGTGAAGAATCCAGAGTGATTCTCAGAGCCGTTTTTTTTACTCTGGATGTATGGAGTTCTTAAAGGGTGGGCAGGGGAGAACCGATAATCCTGTCCAAACCGCCCTCTGTAGTCTTCTGATATTGTTGTATAAAAAATGCAATTCCTTTCCATTTGAAACAAATGAAGAACCCTTGTCTTCAAATGTCTTATTCTGAACAATATTTGGCAAAATGATTGACGAGCATTTTATGGTACGATAAGACTAAACTCAAACACTCCTGACATGTAAACAAAAAAGACCAGAAAACAAATATGGCGCACGATTGTTTATCCTTTGTCAATGTTTTTTTTGCACTTGGTGGTCATGGGATTTCGTTAAATCTGATGGCATCATGAATTCTGCAGGAATTTTTCAGCCCCAAACATTGTTTGGCTGTGGCAAGAGGTTATGACTCGGCCACAGGTGAATAAATTTGACCAGATAATGAACACAAACAACCATCGAAATCAACACACAAATGGTTGAAGGACAAACACAACACAATATGTTTTTCCACCAAGATGGTGTTTATATAAATAAACCAAAGCAGCTTGAGATATTCTGCCTTTAGTGGTGGTGGAAGAAGTGGTCCAAGATTTTTCTCCAAGTTCTCTGAGCTTGTTAGACATTCCAGAATGAGAATAATAGTAAATATATTTATCATTGTTAATATGAAGTACAATTTTCTTCCTCTTTCTCAAGGGTGCCAATAATTCTGAAATTCTGTAACTTTAAAGAAGGCCAGAAAGGTTAAATGAATATTTAGAACGTTTCAGATCCCTGAGCGCACCCACATCCCAGCCAGACAGTTCAAGTGGCGTCGGCAATCATAACATCCAGACCGAGGTCACGTCGTAATGAGGCTACGCAGTGTACATTTCCTTCCTGAAGGTCGTGTTGAGAAATTGAAATTTTTCCCGAAATTATTGTGAGAGGACGAAGCCCTGATATTTTATCAACACTTGTGTCAAGAATTCGTTCTAAATAAAAGCCTGGGTCTGAATTCCAATAAGTCTCAGACACATTTCTCTTGTTTTTATTATTTGCTCCAGCAGGATGGACTTGTTTGGTCCTCGCTCGTGATCATTGTACAAGGCTGTTATTTTAAGCACCTGTTCTTCTCCACATGAACACCATGTCGTAATTGCAATAAAACACTGCTTTATAATTATCACAACACCTTGTGTGTGTGTGTGTGTGTGTGTGTGTGTGTGTTTTGGGAGGGGTTGGGATCTCTTACAAAGAGGAAAATAAAATAGCTTTGTTAACGAGCTTTTGGCGGAGAACTCCCGCTGCGTTCTATTACCTCACTGAGTTAATATTCTACAGACGTCTTTAGGAAACACATGGAGAACTCGACTCCATCTCACTAATGGATCATAACCAATCTGATTAGGCCTTAAAAAGTGTCATCCTCATCGAGCACGGCACTCATAGAGCACTCTGACACGTTAGGATGAAGCTGCAAACATCTCGAACATCGTAATTGCGCAAGTAACTAAAGTAAATAGCGGCAGATTTTTGATTTTTTTTTTTTGCTCTGCTCTTTAGCACATGAAAGACAGAAGTAACTGGTTATAAATGATTCATTAGAAAGCGAAACGGTATGTAATGAATACTTTCAGATGGCATCTAGAAGACTCCAGGAGAAAAAAAAAAGATGTAGGCCACTGAAAGAGAGGGAAAAAATAGCATTAATTTAAATTATGCTCAAATTCCCTTTAATGACTTTGAAGACCTTCACAAATTGATTGCACACCTTAAAATAGATCATTAACTATTATGTGGCAGCACAGCTCATCTATTCCACATTAAATTGCTTTTTTCTTGCAGTGAAGCCCCCATGCCAGATTCATTCACGTGCATTGGTGGTACATATTGCAGATGGAGAGAATGTGATATGGAAAAAGAGATCTTAAAGGTAAGACCTGTGCTCAGTGATGGTTAACTGTAGGAGCAGCTCCTGGTGACCATAAACATACACTTACCACCAGTTTATTTATTGATTTATTTCAGTTGTAGGTAGGCAGTTGAGATTGTTCCTACTGAGCAGAAGGTTTCCAGCACCATCAAGCTCCCACAAAGCCTGTGAGCCAAGCCCTTAACCCTTAAATACTCAGATGTACCCATTTACAGTTCGAGCATTTGGCAAACGCCCTTATTCAGAGCAACATACAGTCATCTCACATATACATCAAGGGCCTTGCTCAAGGGCCCAGCAGTGGCAGCTTGGTGTTGCTGATATTTGAACTCATGACCTTCCAATCAAAAGTCCAACATCGTAACCACCAAGCAATCTTGAGAGTGATTGGGCAAATCTCCACAGCCAAAATACACACGTGTCCAAGTGTAGTTTTATTACATGCTTTGCATAAATCAAAACATGTAAATTAAAGGTAAGGTAACCAATCCCCCAACACTCCCCCAACCTCAAACCAATCCCCCAACACTCCCCCAACCTCAAACCAATCCCCCAACACTCCCCCAACCT
>JAAIIK010000225.1:139345-153574 GCA_014706435.1 Silurus glanis
GATGGATGGATGGATGGATGGATGGGTGGACGGACATATGGCTGGATAAATGGATAGATGGATGGATGGATGGATGGATGGATTATGGCTGGATAAATGGATGGTTGAATGGATGGAAGGATGGAGGGATGATGTATGGATGGATGGATGGATGGATGGATGGATGGATGAATGGATGGAAAGATAGGTGGACGGACATATGGCTGGAAAAATGAATGAATGGATGGATGGATGGATGGATGGATGGATGGATGGATGGACGGACATATGGCTGGATAAATGGATAGTTGAATAGATGGATGGATAATGTATGTATGTATGTATGTATGTATGTATGTATGTATGTATGTATGGATAGATGGATGAATAGATGGATGGATGAATAGATGGACGGATGATTGGTCATAAACATGATAACAGGAACTAGCTTGTTTTCATAACATTAGTTTGCATCCCAAAATTTGTTCAGAAGTGTCGTGGGTCATTAATAGGTGAATGAAGTGTTACTGGTTACAAGGCACTGATGATAACACACACCGGTGAATTCAGACGTGTGGATAAAATGCACTCCGGGGAAAACTACTACGCCATCGTCTCCTCCCTAACCGCGGTATGTCCCGCTGTTGTGTTCAGGCTGTAATATTCTCATTTCACAAACACCGCACAAACCTCTAATTTCACCGTACTTCCACACGCATTATGTAGCGCACACATGCTTCATAATCCGACCTGCCGTTCTGCATCCAGATGAAGTATGTCTAACCCCCTCGCTCCGTACTACTTTTCCGAGCAATTTAACTTAGCCGTGAGAAATTTCTCCACCATTATGCTAATTGCAGGATGTTTTTTGTTAATTCCCATGCTTCAATTCCCACCGTTCCTGCAGCCACTCAGCCCAAACACAAGTGCGTTATGATGATTAAGCTCCAGGTGAGATTATCAAGCGTTTACCAGCTTTGAGACGTCACATGCTGAAGCCTCCTAATCCCTTGTAGACTGCTACAAAAAACTGAGTTACGAAGCTGTTCGCTAGTAAACGCTAACAGCAGGGACTTGTTTGGAGAACGCTCCAGAAAAACAGGTTACAAAAACGTGCTCTGGAAGGAGTCTCCAGTTTCAGTGCTTTGTAATATAAGTTGAAATCTTTACAACTCACAAGAACATGTTAGATATCAAACACTAGCTTTATATATTACACTCTACAGACAAAAAGTATTCTTCCATAAACTATTTCCACAAACGTGTTCCAGCATGACGACGTGCACAAACTCAGCTCCATGAAGATCTGCTTTCCATGGGTTGAAAGATGTGATCTCCTGCTCTAGATATCCTGCTCCCATGTGGATAAATGAATCTCACAAAAATCCCAGCAAGCACACTCAGAAATCTAGTGGCTCATCTTCCCAGAAGAGTGGAGGATATTATTAGTGTAAATGGGGATTAAATGTGGAAAAAGATGGCACAAGTTTTAGTGTATTTACTATTGATGGAAAGAGTACGAGATCATTTTATACCGAAGCAACAAAAGTGCACATGTCCAAAGAATAATTCGATTTAATTCAATTCAACTTTATTTCTATAGCAATTTTTCATGGACATTTTCTCAAAGCGGCTTAATAGACTGTAAGAATTATGGGCGACTGTGGCAGAGGAAAACTCCCTTAGATGGTATAAGGAAGAAACTTCAAGAGGAACCAGACCCAAAAGAAAACACATTCTCATCTGGGTGATTATAAAATATAAAACACAATACAAACACCTGGAGGGTAAGAACTACCATGAGCAACGGAGTGTGTGATTATGAGGAATGGGGGAATCCAACACCAATATCTGTGATAACAGGAACTAATTTAGGCGTGTCCCACAATATTAAATGCAACTATAAATAGATAATGCATTATGGCTCTTTCACTGAGTATTTTCCTAAAAGTGAGTCTTAATATTTTCCTCACTCGTTTGCAGTATTTTCCTCTTTATCATAATCCAGAAACTCAAAACGGTTTACGATCTGAAGAGCTGATGCAAACTCAAAACCTGTATGTTTTCTGCTAATAACATTCATCAATAAGTGCTGAAAGAAACCACCTGATAACATTAAAAGAGTCCAGGTGACCAGGACTCTGAGCAGACACGTGATCAGATTACTGTATTAATATTCACGTCTGTGTGATGTGATACCTGTGCCTGGGCCTCCATGCGAGCGTACTGAAGCAGCATGGGCTCTCCGTGCTTTTGTTTATATTCCTTCTGACAGCGTTCAGCCAGCGCGGGTTCATTAGGCAGGAAGTTGCTGGCCCAAACCTGCGGAAAGACAGCGGGAATATCACACCGAGCCACAGCGGCTAGCTTCACAAAAAGCTTGAGCATTTCCCCGACATGGCACAAAAAGCACAGACAATAACAAATAATAATATGAATACTGCCTCTTGCTGTCATAAAAATAAACCATTCGCATAAAAAAAACTAAGTTGCTTTTATGTTTGTTCTGGAAGCCCGATTAGGCTTTGTACACACTCTTGAAGACATCACATCCTTCAGTAGAGCTTTAGAACAAAAAAAACAAAAAAAAAAAGGATTTTGACTCGAGGCCAATTGGGACTAAAAGCCGTCCTTTCATTTTTATTCCTAGTTTGTGTAAAGAGTAAACTCAATAGGCTGCCAATTTAAATCTCACACACCTCATATATAGAGAGACAGAAACATACAAATTCTCTACAGCACTTCTTAAAGTAGCATCAGTGACTATTAAAAAACGCAAAACGCTTATAGGAAATCAGCTTTACACACGATAATCCAAATACATCATTCAGATAGGAGAAGAAAACGAATTGTGTTTAAACTTTATACATATTTAGAAAGTGACGAATAATTTGTGACCGATATTTTATATGTAGATCGATTTCTCGTCTCTAAACCGTTTCTCAGCACCGCTGCTGCTACGCAGAAATCACGCATCACAACACTACGGAGGCCGAGGCGTGTCCTGAGAGTCGCATAGAATACAGATTAACATGGCAGAGGCAGAGCTGTAACTTCCTGCAGACACAACAGGAAAAGGACGTCTGTTTTTTTTTTTTTTAAGTCAAAAGACACTTGCTCAAGGGCCCAGCATCGGCAAGCTAAGAGTTGGTGGGATTTGATCTCACAACCTTCTGATCAGATGTCTACCAGAAGTCTACCACTGAGCTTCCACCTCCATGTTTTTATTACCATTCAGCAAATTCTGTACGCCATTTGGAAACTTATAACCTCAAGTGTACGTCTGGTGAAAAGTCAAAGCAGAAGAAATACTTAGTGTAGTGTAGTGTAGTGTAGTGTAGTGTAGTGTTGTGTAGTGAGGGGGATTGTATTATGAGTGCAGAGGATTGAGTCCAATCCGAGTTCAGTGAGTATTCGGGTCACTGATATTGAAGTTGGTGGTATAATCCAAGGTGTCCATGTTTGGAGTTCAGGATATACTCGGGATTAGACACTTAACACCTCCACCAACAAAATATCTTTCACATAACATAGTCACGTAAAGTTTTTCTCATTCGATTGGAAGATCATTTCGCCAATTGTTCTGTAAATAAAAGCCCCGTCTAAGTCTTTATAGTCTCCTAGCACAACTACAAAAAAAATGTGTGTTCATTGGATGTTAGGAGCAAACATTCTTTTTTTCTAGAGGCTTTGGGAATGAAATAATCTTCCAAAACTGTCTCCAGTTTCCTTGGCAAACCGCGGGCGTCTGCTTTTTTATTTTGTGCGATCCAAATCAGTTCCACACACCGCTAATCAGTACCGTTTTTATAGACTTATAGCATGCACTTTCTCGAACGCTTTCTCGCGATTAGCCAATTTTCGTGAGCCTTTAAGTGTTTTCAGAGTGAGGTAGATTAAAGCTGCAACGAGGTGACAAGAACACCAAGATGTCAAGTGCAAAAAAAAAAGAAAAACTGAGAGATTACAACTAAAGAGTTTCGAATGAACAAAGAATGCACTTCAGCTGGGGTGTTGCAAATACAAAAAAAAAAAACAATTCTATTAAACCCCTAAAGCTGAGATATTATTACTTCTTGTTCTATAACTTTAAAGAGAGAGAGAATGAGGAAAGAATAAAACAGGGCACAGTGTTAGGGCTCAATAGACTTTAAATGAGAGCAAAACAAAGCGACTGGAGCTGAAACAACTGCAATTGCAGGATTCGTGTGTAGTGATAAAGAGTCGTTTAAGTCAATGGTCATTATTTTCTGACTTCTAAATCAAGCCAGAGAAAATACTATTCCCCCGTCATGCAGTAGTCTCAGCCTTTTGAGAGATTGGAAGTTTAAATCCTGAAGATGTTTGACCAGGAAAACAACCGGGAATCTAATCTTCAGAGGGTGGAAAAGGTCTCTCAGCTGTCAATCAATGAATCAACCTAAACATTCAGTATTTGAGAGCTGATATCATGAAGGGTCGTGGGACTGACCCACCATATTGTCTGCATAAAATGTGTTTATGTTACGTTTATAAATTTGATACAAAAAGTGTCATTTGTCAAAGATAACATGGGTGTGAGAAACACTGACAAGAGCCAAAAAAGTGATGCTTAGATTTTATGATGGTTGGAGCATCTTCAAAACAACAGATTGTGGGATGTTCCGGATATGTAGTGGTTAGTTACTACCAAAAGAAGCACAAGGAAGGGCAACCGGTAAACCAGTGACTGAATCAGAGGCACCCAAGGTTCCCTGATGCACACGGGGAGGAACTGAAGAACAGTTTTTGTCAACCAATCAGACAGAAAAGCTAATGTGGAGCAAATTGCAGAAAAGGTTGATAAGGTCTTTGATAAGAGAGAGCTGTGTAGCTGCATAAGAGTCAGTGTTCTAATGCGGACTCCTGTACACCACAAAATGCACTGACAACAGGCACATGGCAGTAATGGAAGAAGGTGCCTGGTCTGGTCAAACACATCTGCTTTTACATCATGTGTCACTTCCCTGGAGAAGAAATGGCTCCAGGATGCACTATGAAAAAAGGGCAAGCAGGTGGGCGGCGGTGTGATGTTCTGGGTAATGTTCTGCTGGGAAACATTGGGACCTGCCATTCATGTGGATGTTATTTTGACGAGAGCGACGTCTTCTTTAAGAAAAGAAAAGGAGGTGCTCCTTGCCACACTGCAAAAATAGTCCAGGAATGGTTTGAGGAACATCACAAAAAGTTCAAGGTGTTCCCTTGGCAACGAAATTCACCAAATCTCAATCTGATCAAGCTTCTGTGGAACGTGCTGGACAAACAACTTTATTAGGACATTAGGACTTAAGGATCTGCTAATGTTTTGGTAACACAACAAACCTTCAGAAGTCTTGTGGAGTCCATGCTTTGATGGGTCTGACTTGTTCAGACAAACAGAGACAAACTCATGTCATTCACAAACAACTAGAGATTTAATTACACGCTGACTATGAGGAAAATATCCCACCAGAAATGTAGATTTCTTGCATATTATGTTCCTCAAGCTTTTTATCTTTTCCACAACCAAATAACAAGCAGGAAAATGAATATTCAGTAGAACAAAAAGTCAGTAAAAAAGAAAGCCGGAGCTGTATATAAACTCCTTCAGCCTGAAACTCTATCCTGCCTGCAACACAAATAACGCTGTGACACCTAAAGAACAGAGAATCTCAGCCTGGTGGCTCTGTTGAACCTGCAATATGTTCACCGGGTGTGGAAACTGTATCATTATATTAACGCAGACAAGAAAACAAAGAGAAAAATCAACTGAATGTACAAGAGAAACGAAAGCACAAAGGTGCAGAGAGTGAGAGAGAGAACGTAACTCTCATTTAAAATAAATAACGAAGGTTCATTAAATCAATAACGCGACTCACGGGAATAAAAAAAAAATAAACAGGAGCTACACGGATGGGATTTTCCTGGGGAGCAGAAAGTGATATTTTTTGTCTTGTTGCTGAAACTGAAGCATTTCAGTGACTCTGTGTCACATCTAAGAAGTTGTTGCTGCTTTCTTTTCTTTCTCTATGCAGAAAAATCTGTACCCTGTGTGTGTGTGTGTGTGTGTGTGTGTGTGTGTGTGTGTGTGTGTATATATATATAAAAGGGCTGTCAATCAATAAATAAAATATTTATTCACAATTAATCGCATGATTTTAATGAGATAACTCACGATTAATTACATCTTAATTTGTATCTGTTCTAAATGTATCTTAAATTAATACTTTTCAAGTTTTTAATATTCTAATCAACATGCGCACGGACAAATATTGGTGCTTTATGTGAATGTATGTTTATAATTAGTGAAACCGAACTCAACATGGAGCATGAAGACAAAATATTCGTGTAAATGTTTTAAAGTAATGATGGTGTTTTAAATAAAGTAAATCATCAGGACACCAAACTGGACTTTTGCTATGTTTCCACACGGACGGTTTTAATTGCCGGATTCTTGGTGCTTGGTGTTTAGTCATTAAAATAAATTTTTTGCTTGAGTTTATTTTTTAATATCTGAGTAAAGAAAGAATATTGTGAATAAATATATGTTTTAATTTCGCCTCTTTTATATATATATATATATATATATATATATATATATTATTATCTGGGGTAAAGTATTGCGACACCTGGCTTTTTCAGCCAGATGTGCTTCTTTTGGGGCAAAGAAAACACATTCACTTGAACTCGGAGACCCAAACCTGTTCTAGCATGACAATGCCCCTGTGCACAAAGCCAGCTTTATGAACATCTTTTGTGGACACCTGACCATAAGTTTGGTATGTGCTTCTTTTTAACATCCCATTCCACTTGTAGTCTCCATTTGCTCTAATAACCTCCACTCTTCTGAGATGTTCCACTGGATTTTGTAGAGATTTGAGTCACCGTTTACATTCATCCCAAAGGTGTTCAATAGGTCAGAGCAGGAGATCTTCCGCTTCAACCCATGTGAAGCAGATCTTCATGGAGCTGGATTTGTGCACAGGAGCATTGTCATGCTGGTAATTGTGTGCCTCCTTTGTGCCAACAGTTTGAGGAAGAACCACATATGGTAATATAATACCTTGACAAGAGCACTTTGGCACGTTTCATTTTTCCCAGAATGATGTGACTGAAATGGGCCACTGAGTTCCATATGACCTGCATAACACGCAACACGTGCATATTTTCCAAAGCTGTTTCCAATGCACCTGCTATGTTCCGCCATTTGGGAATCTAATAGGACATTAACTTTAAACCCTAATAAAATGTAATTGCACTTGATTGTATTGGACGAACTTTACAGACTTTCACAAAGCCTGCCCAGTTTCCAGAACCACTACATTCGGTGTGCAGAACGCTTGTAAACATTGCTGTTTAATCGCTTTTCTTTTCGTCTGCTAAAATGATCTAACACTTCCAAGTCGTCTATTACAGCTAAAACGAGCTGTCTGCTGTGGGATCTATTCCTTAAGAATAAAGCACCATAATAAACCCGCCATCTGTTTTCCAGAAAAATCGGAACAATTACAACATATTAAGGACAAATAAACTCGAGAGAACAACCGCTATTTAGTAAGCAAAGTTTACCACGATAGTCATGCTTGATGAATAATATTGGTTTTTAAACCAACACTATGGCTGACGCTTGATTATAGGCTTTAGCTATGAATGAACTACATTATAACGCCTTTGTAATACACACTCATGAGGTTTTATACATATTTTTGTTTACTATAAAAGTTATTCATATGTTTATCAAAATGAACTCATGTTGGAGAAACACTTACCTAAACAGGTAGCTATTGATATTAAATGATATTATAATGTCTACACCAGTTCACTATTAAACACACAGAAAGGAAAGGAGAAGTTAACGTTCTGTAATGTTACATTTACAAAATAACCACGACGATTTAAGGAATTAACTTTTTGTTGCTACCATTTTACATTTGCTATCATTCAAATTTGGATCGCAACCCTTTCAATATTCCTTTCAGTATTTTCCACTGAATTATGAAAACAAAACTTTTTGTGTACTTGTTAATAGGGTCAATTTTTCATTAAGAAAATGTTTATTTTGCATCGATGGAATGATCTGTATGTAGAGTATGTTACATCACTTATGACAGGAAAAATGTAACAAAGAATGCTGTAACAACAATTATAATAAGTCATTAATAATGAATATAAATAATATTCATGCGGATAATAATATAACCATTGATCTGGTGAAATTTATTTCTAGAAGAGTTTCAGTGCTTCAGGACTTAATAATAAGCCGGTGTGAAGTCGATAGTTTATCGATGTTAAATGTTACCGTAAACCATGTAATTGTGCAGGGTGATGATCATTTATTACTAAATTAAGGGCTGTGACGGTAAGAAATCGTCAGATTGTCATTGGTTTATTTTTTCTGTAATTACTAAGAGCTATTGCTATAATCATAAATAGAAGGTTATGGAAAAACTATAAATGCAGGTGAACTTGGTTAAATAAGTGTTACTGCAGTGAAGAGTTGATGGGATACAAACAGATTATTTTACACATTCTAAAGAATATTAACCATCACAATACCTTTTAGCACTTTTTTATAATTAATAATAACATTGTCTATAATGCTCTATAGGGAACAAGCTTTAGGTATTAAGTTACTACATAATAATAAGAATGCAAATAATGAATAGAAAAAAACCAATATAGCCAAACGTAATCATTATTGAAGATTGCAGAAAAGTTTCAACTAAACTCCCTCAGTTAATTGTTTGGGTTTCAGCCTGACCGCGATCAGACCGACCGCCAGCAGTGGTGCGAAAAAGCAAGAATTCTATACCGAGTGAATATTCCTGGTTGGTCTGATTACAAGGCCATTGCCCAATCTAAGCTAATGAGCTGCTTCAACATAAAATGATGCAACTGAAAAACACTCCTCACTAATGACTGAACTTCTAATGAGAACAGGCAGGTCACTCCTCGAAAGCATCTCATTCGGAGCAGCAGTCTTTCTATAGGTTTTCTTTCCCCCAATTCTGACTTTAATCACCATCCCTGAGAAACTTGTAGGTTCCAATTACAGTGAAAACCGCTCATCTCTCAGCTTCTATACCTTCATGTGAAATCGTGTTTGACTTCCCCGGCCGTCTCGACGTCACGACAAATGCCGCTCCCTGAATCCCGACATCGCCGTGCCGGACGAGATGCGAGATCGGAATTACAAATGACCCGAAGAGGACGAAACAAATCCTCTTAACATTTCATCAGCAACCCATTTTTTTTCTGGATCGAGTATCACTCGGGCGAGACGCAAAGAAAGGCAATTTTTGTCCACAGTTACACAGCCTTCAAAACACAAGCAGCTAAAAAATAAGCGGGAAAATCAGTCATCGAATTCGGAACGGTGAAATCAAGCAGGGCTGATCGATTCGTTAACCATTATACACCAATATTAATTAAAACAACACTCAAGGTAAAAAAGAAACAACTAAACCTTCTCATTTTCATCGAGCAATGAGTCTCGTTCCCTTGAAAAAGAAAAACATCTGGAACCGTGTAGCACTTTGTTTGTCCGTGTTTGTTCTGTGATTTGAGGCGGTGCGCCAAAACGTCGGAGCTCTCAAGGATTCCTCGAAATGACGGATTATGAAAAAGGAAAAACGACTCATTACGACTAGGTCACGTCTCAAACGCATGTTTTTTTGTTTTGTTTTTTTGGGGGGGGGGGGGGGGGGGGGGGTTTGATATATTACGGCCCGACTCAGCAGTGGTCGATGAATACATTAAAAGCAGATGAACTTCAGAAGCATGACCCTGGTTGGAGACCGAGTTGTTCCAGAATGTGAATCCCAGTTGCACAGATTAAAATTACATTCAGTGTATCCGGAAAGTATTCAGACCCTCTTTACTTTTTTTTTCTCTTTTCTCAATGTTGTTATGTTGCAGCCTGATACTACAATCATTCAGATTGTTGTCATGTATTGTTTTTCTCGTTAATCTACACTTAGTAACCCGTAATGACAGTGACATTTGGTTTAGAAAGTATTCAGACCCTTTAGTTGAAGTAGTTGATGGGAAGATCGGATCATTTTACTTTGAATCTCGTTCGTCAAAATGAACGAATCTTTTTTTTGAGTCATTTGGTTCATTTCGTTCCTTTGATCGGTTACATTTTCAATAATCAGATTCAGTCGAGAGGGTAAACGAATCTATTCTGTTTCCTGTACATAACCTGTGGAGATTTAGTGATGCTTCGCTCATGCAGTAGAAAATTAACAAATCACTCTTTTACTCTTTAAGATGACTCGTTCTTCTGAGTCACATTAAAGACTCATTTAAAATGAACAATAATTTAAAGCACCTTTGGCAACAATTACAGCCTCAAGTCTTTTTGAGGGTGACACAACAAGCTTTGCACACTTGGATTAGGAGATTTTCTGCCATTCCTTAGGGCAAATCATCTCAAGCTGGGGCAGGTTGGATAGATAGCGTTGGTGGACAGCCACTTTCCAGTATCTCCAGAGATGTTCAATAGGGTTGAAGTCAGGACTTTGGCTGGGCCACTCTAGAACCATTCCCTTAAGAAGTCATCCCTAAGCCCCTCTTGTGTTGTCAAGTCAAGGTGAACATTCGGCCCAGACTGAAGTCCTGAGTGCTACAGGTTTTTATTGTATTGAGCAGATCTCTGTACTTTGCTTAATTCAGCTTTCCCACAACATCTACCAAATCCCGGCTAAAACAACGTTCCCCAGCATGATGCTGGCACCACCATGATTCACTTTTGGTATGGTTTTGTGCAGGTGATGAGCGGTGCCTGGTTTCCTGCAGAGATAATGCTTAGAATTGAGGCCAAACAGTTCAATCTTGTATTCAACAGACTGCAAAATCTTCTTCAGGTGCCTGTTGGGAAACTCCAAGCAGACCTCCGTGGAATCTCGAGGAGAGGCTTCGATCTAGCGTCTCTGCCGTGAATACTTTCTGAATGCACTGTATGAACTTTTAGGTTTGAAAATTGGAAGAGCTCCTATAGCGAATGAAATCCCGGTGTTTATGTATAGGAGAGCGTCTGAGATTGAGAAGAGGTGAAGGGTCATCCTGGGTTCGGATGAGGTGATGGCATGCTAAAAGAGGCACCGCGGTGCTGTTGTTCTCTTTCAGAAAAGCGTACGCGTGAAGTGCTTTTAATTACGGCAGCCGTCGACGGCGAGACTTCCTGTGAGGTGAGCAGAGTGCACAGAGGAAAGCGCTTAAAAGGGCCGTGGGCCGCATTAATGCATTAAACATTAGGTCTCTGTACAAAAGGAAATAAAGAGGAGGAAAGAATAGCCATGCCCTGGCCATTTGCCTGAGGACTGAATGAATGTGGAAATGAATTAATAGACAGTCTTTTTGTCACAACAACTTCAAACTCCAATCTCTGCTATCTGAGTCTATATTTTAAAGCTAATCTCTGCGGGGCAGAAGAAGGCTGGCTGCGTGAGATTGAGCGGTAGGACGAGGAGCCGGTGCCATGGTCGGCTTTTCAGTATTCCAGCCACTGATTTGAATGTCAGCAGTGATAAAGAAGGCTCCCGGGCTGGGGATTGAGGAGAAAAGAGAGGGAACTAATCACAGACTCTTCCCTCACTCGCCTCAAAGCCCTGGAGACCATGTCAGATTTTAAACCTGCATTGTGGCCCACAAGACACCAGTCCATCATACGCTCTCCTTTTTTCATGAAGAAAAAAAAAGTACAGGAAGATGAATGAAAGGAACTCGGTCTCACCAGCCATTAAAAAGAAGATTGCATTAATGTAAAAAAAAAAAAAAAGAGAGAAAAGGTATTTTTTTTATAGCAATAATAATAAGAATTTATTTAGTTACTTTAATACGTATAGTTTTTGGCTAATAAAAAAAAATCAGTTAATGTAAAGAAAATTGATTGATTTAGATAAATACATAAAAAAAGATGAAGAGGAGGAAAAAGAGAAAGAAAAGAATTAGATTCATTTTTTGTAATAAAAGTATTTTTTTTGCTATAAAAAAAACTTCAAAAATGGTTTGATTAAAATAAATAAATAAAAAAAGAAGAAAAACAGAAGATGAGGAAGAAGAGAAAGAAGAAAAGATTTTATTTAAGTAAAAATAGTTTTTTTTAGTGATTTTTTTTTTTAAATAGGAAAAAAGAAGAGGAAGAAGTAAATTTTTTAATATTTAATTATTTGAAAAATGTTTTTTTTGGAATAAAAAAATAGATTTTTTTTTAATTAAATAAATAATAAGGAGAAGAATAGGACCAACAAATATTTTTCTCCCATTTTTATTTCCTTTGAATCTTAGAGGTTTTATAGATAATATAGTTTTTTCCTGCTGATGGAGAGCCCAGGTGATTGACTTTATTATTTTTTTTACTCCCTCGTGCCGTTTTCTTTACCTCCCGCCTGCTTCAGCTCTCGCTACGTGCTGCAAATTGACTTTCCATCTCGAATGCTATCAGCTGAAGTTTGCAGACTGAATGTCAATCACACGTCGCTGCTTTCGGACGCTCGCCTAAAATTACATGCTGATACACAAGCTCATACATTTCTGCCAGTGATACAAGAGGAACATAAATCAGCAATACCTGTGATAAATCTGGGGTTACATCAGACAGGAAGTGACACTGACCTTGCTGAATACAGGGGCATTCTGTGCGTGGAGGTAGTGTAGGGTTTATATTCGAATAATATGATATCCAATCTCTCTCTCTCTCTCTCTCTCTCTCTCTCTCTGTGTTTAGTTCAGATCTGACAGCTGTAGACTAAACGTTCGCCATAATCATCTGCTGCATTTTCATGAGCAATAAATCTGGTGACATTTATGTTTGTTGACTGCAATTTCCTTCTGAAAGTGGTGGTGCTGAAAGGGTTAAAATAATACATTCAAATAGATTGTAAGGTATCTGTCTATCCATCCATCCATCCATCCATCCATGTACCTAAATGTTTGTGGACACCGGACCACCTGACATTGTGATTATCATTGATTCCAAAGTATTGGATCACCTGACACATGGTTCTTCTCCAAACTGTTTTCACAAACTTGCAGGCAGACTCAAATGTATCAGACGCCTTTAGATGCAGTACTATGAAGACCCGAACCTGTTCCAGCATAACAATGCACAAAGCCAGCTCCATGAAGATCTGCTTTCCATGGGTTGGAGTTGAAGATCTCCTGCTTTAGAGCTCCAACCATATTAAACATCTTTTGGGATGAATGTGAACACTGACTGCACCCCAGGAACCTCCTCGATTCATCTCAGCTGACTTTACCTGACTTTACTAACTGTCAGATTGAGCAAAAATCTAAATCTTGCGGAACATCTTCCTGGAAGAGTGAAGGTTATTATAGAAGTAAATGGAGATTAATGAGGAATTTTAGAAAATCTTATGCTTGTCCACATACTTTCATCCATGTAGTGTTTATTTAAATGTGTATCAGTCGAGTCTTTACTTTATCTGAGACTGTCGTGTTATTATTCTGAGAATAAAGACTATGCGGATCATCATTTCCAGAACGTTCATTTTGTCCGGATTTAAGTTAAAACAGACATCCGCTGCCTTCACACTTCCACACCAAACATTCACGGGAAAAACATCCAGAGTCTGAAAACAGAGGTTTACGAAGTTTCCACTTGGGCTGAAGCAGACGAAATCCACGTTTCAACAGATGAACAATTTTTGTTGACTGGCGTTTTTGACTTGCATGTCTGAGTGTAAACCTCTCTCTCTCTCTCTCTCTCTCTCTCTCTCTCTTAGAGGAAATGAAGCTCTTCTCTCAGCTCTCCATGGAGTCTATATTGCCTGGATAGCACTTCAAAAGCATATTGCTTCTCCACACCAAAGATCTGCACATGGACATTTTGGAATTAAGCCTAATGCATTTTTAAGTGATTTCAGCAGAGTTTTTTTTTCCCTCCAGCTTCTTTTATCTATCCGCAGAGTTCATTTCATAGCGAACAAAAAGTCATTTCCAGTCTGAAGCTTTACAACAATGAAACAGCCACATTATGAATAAATGCGGAGTTAAAGGTGTAGAAAGTCCAAAACAGAAGAGAGCATTTTATTCATTTATCATCTTTAACAATCTGGTCTTTCTGACTCACATCTGGATCCTTCTTTTACTGACAGCTGTCAACTCCACTATCCTGTGCCTGCGCTGCTCCTTATTCAAACAAGAAGGCAAGAAAAGAAAGAAAGAAAGAAAGAAAGAAAGAAAGAAAGAAAGAAAGAAAGAATAAAAGCATGAAAGAATAAAAGCAAG
>JAAIIK010000225.1:162637-192306 GCA_014706435.1 Silurus glanis
ACACACACACACACACACACACACACACACACACACACACACACACAGTGGTCCCCTGGGGTTATGTTCTAAGTTGAGTCGTGATTAATCACAATATAATCGCACATTTTTATCTGTTCCAAACTTTTTACGTTTTTAACGCTCTAATCAACATGCGCACGGACAAATATTGACGCTTTATGCAAATGTATGTTTATTATCAGTGAAACCGAACTCGACATGACGACAAAATGTTCTTGTGAATGTTTTAAAGTCGTTACGGTGTTTAAAATTTGCGTTAATCATCGGGACACCAAACGGAGCTTTTGCAGTGTTTCCACACGGACGTTTTTAATCGCCGGATGTGCGCATCATGGTGGATTTTGGTGTTTAATTTGAGACTCGGCGCAGCAGTAAAACTGTTTAGTGATTGAAAAAGATTTTTTGGTGAAGTTGATTTTTTTTTTATATCTGATTAAAGCGAGGGCGTGGTGAATAAACGTGTTGCGTTGAAGGTTTCAATTTCGACTCTTTTACATTTATTTAATAATAATTTTTATAGAAATGTGTGATGCAACAATCACGTGTTAATAAAATTAGTCCTGTTAAAATGGA
This sequence comes from Silurus glanis, assembly GCA_014706435.1. Taxonomy (NCBI): domain Eukaryota; kingdom Metazoa; phylum Chordata; class Actinopteri; order Siluriformes; family Siluridae; genus Silurus; species Silurus glanis. The sequence continues at coordinate 163,232 of JAAIIK010000225.1, forward strand.
TTTGCGTTTAACGTGTGTGTATATATATATATTCTTCATGAATAATGAACTTCTTCATTAAAGGGCACATGAGGATCTTCAGAAAGTCTCCCACAGCACTAACCCAAGGTTTTTTTTCCCTTTAATTTGTGGCCCTTTCGTATATGTTCTAGATAAAACACGTTATACGGAGGCCGCAGGGCATGTAGTAATCCAAAGTGATTACACCATAACCATAAGTTTTGTTGGTGTGCAAGCAAACACCAGGCGCGTTCCACCTCATTAAGGAAGTACACCACTGCTGTTATAAGTCATGACTCTATAACCTCTCTGTATCGATTTCTGCTCCACAGCTGCAAATAAGAACACTCACACACTCACACACACACACACACACACACACACACACACACACACACACCGAAAAGAAAAACATTTAGCCAGGCCCTTTCGCTTTCGTTAGCATCGTCCCTGAAGAGCAAGCGAGGATTTTGTGCTCCAGCACCGTTAGCACTTTGAGCCGAGCATTACCCAGCTGAGCAGAAAAGTTTATTCACACCTCCATCAGACGGTAAAAACAGTTTTAATTATTTATCTAAAGCCATACTGCTCGCTGTGGGTGTTAGGAAACACACCCGATGGAGCAGGAATAACCGGCAGGAGCCCAACCATACGAGTATTTACTATAGAAACGATAATATACACATTATATACACCTGTGAGATGAACCTACTGCAACAGGAAATGAATCAACACCTTCCGACCAATCAGAATTGAGCATTCAGAAAGCGCTGATGTATAAATCACAAGACTGCACATTATACAGCAATCACCAACACTGTGTTTCAAACAAGTTGAATCAGTTTCTTCATCATTTATTCCTCTCTAAATGTTCTGTTGAACTGATGCTGAACTGTATGTTGGTGATCAGTAGATACACCGAGCGCCGATCAGAACACGTGTAAAACAGAGCGTGCGCTCGATCCTGACTGGTGACTCGCTGCGTGTTTCACCAGTTACGTTTTTATCCTCGTAAATAAAAAGGAGCGACAGATTTCACATAATGTAGTAAAAAGTCAAATATTTGACTTTGAAATGAAGTGAAGTTACAGTAAAAGTCCCAAAATGAAACAAAAATTACATTTACTTCTGTCCACCACTAGTCAGGTGTCCACAAACTTTTGGCCCTACAATTTGGTTTTTATGGCTATACATATAAGGTTTATGACTGTTATGTAAAAGAGGATGAAGCTTTCTCACCAAACACCTCTTGCAGGTTTGGTCTGGAACAAAGGATGATGATCTGAACCTATATAACACACACACACACACACACACACACACACACACACACACACACACACACAATGTTTACATGGAGAATGATTTCACGCATCACTGCCATGTCATAACATTAAAGCCATCATCTAGGCTTCATGCTGCAACCTGGTAACATGCAACATCTCAACAACTACTACTGTGTGAATACGGTAAAGTTTTCTGAAACGACTTTGCACTTGCTGGAACTGTCGTCTATCAGACAAAATCCATACCTGATGGTTTTTTCCGGCTTCTGGTCAGCTGTTAATACGAGAGCGGCCTCTAGAGGCGAATCACTGACAGCGCGTGCTGTTTGTTTTTTTTGCATGTGAGAGTGTGCGCTGCACAGAGAGCGCTATAATATTATATTATTGTGAATTTATTAATTCAATAATTATATTTCTTAATTATTTATTAATTCATATATTCATATTTATTTCCTTTATCACATATTCATGATTCAGTACAGTTTTTATTTATTTTTGTAATAAAGTTCAGTAGTATTTCACATGGTGGAAAATAGATTCACCCACCAACCGTATCCGTAAGTAAATAAATGTTTTGATTTCAATAGAAATAAACATTAACAAAATTATGATATCATTATGATAGTAATAATGCTCTTATAATAGGCGATATATCTCTTTAAAAATAACGCATATCTGTCTGTGCGGTGCAGAACAAAATAATAATTTAATCCAGCATTAGGAGGCAAAATTAATACATTAAAAATCATCATAAAATCTCAACCATAATACTGGTAGTCACTCCGGCCCGTGGTATTTTATTTTACAGAACGACTCCCATTAAAAGAACCTTTAAAGACCCCTGAACTAGAGGAATAAAGCACTGACACTGATATGCTGTAGGTCTCACGAGAACATGTATGTTCTAGAAGGTGGAAAGCTCCGTCCCTGGTTTTTAGGTATCATATAAAAGCTAGCGGGACTTAGCAGGTGATCCAATCGAGGATATAAAAAAAAGACATCACGATATCCATGAAAAAGGTATTGTGATATAAGTGATCATAATATCAGTATTAGAGCATTGTAATCGATTGCACTAATCATGTTTGCATTTGTCCTACAGCGTACATTACCAGGATCTGGAGCATCCGGCTGCAGTGCAGGGAAATCGTTATCAAACAGGAAGGTGGCGTCGTAGTCAGGATTCACCTAAATTCAACAATAAACAATATACAGACGATGCATGAATTTCAAGTTGAATGTAATCAGTTCAGACGAGATCAGCAAAAATATTACCAAATATATTTCATGAATAGGTTTCAGAAAGCTATTAAATAAAATGCGTGAGAGACGAGAGAAGATCAGCCAAGAAGATCCATCCTATTAAAATAAAATGGTGAAATGATTCGAGGAGAGGTGACGAGAGCAAAGGAAGGAAAAGAGAAATCATTATTTCCTTGCTTAGAGGGAATTGTGTAATGAATGCAAAGACAAGCAGGAATTTTTTATTTTTTTTTTAAACAGTTCAACAAAGGTACCTGCACTGCTCACGGCTAAACTTTTATAAGAAAGACGCTAAAAACTGCTCAAGTAGCAGAAGTTTGTACAAAGTGACACTGAAGACAAAGCAGACAAAAAGCTGAATCTGGATTTAATCATCTGCTTTAACCATGTATATGCAAGGCTCCTCTATTCCTTTCAAAAAAATACACATTATACACACCAACACAGGCGCATTCCCACCTCACGCCCAGTGCTCCCGGTAGAAACTTATTAAACCAGCAGTTACTAAAGATTGTAGACTCCAAGTCTAGAGAGTCTATAAATGTGGTGGATGCATGGCGAGATGTAACCATGACAACCAGACTAATTAGCAGTTTAGGTCAAGTCTGTATTTACACTTTCATAGCACTGATGCAATTCGACTAATAATTTCATTGTGCACGACATGTAATTATTCTTAGGCTCCAGTGCATGAGAACGTGACAAAACGTGACTCCAAGATGTAACCTTGATGTGAGACTGTGGAAATAAAGTGTAGCGGAGAAGAACGCTCATATATTGTCTCACTTTGGTGGGTGGATAGATAGATAGATAGATAGATAGATAGATAGATAGATAGATAGATAGATAGATAGAGAGAGAGAGAGAGAGAGAGAGAGAGAGAGAGAGAGAGAGATAGAGAGAGAGAGAGAGAGAGAGAGAGAGAGAGAGAGAGAGAGAGAGAGAGAGAGAGAGAAGTAGTACATTTATATCAGAATATAATATGCCTGGCAGAGTAAATCAAGGCTTCTCAACCAGAGCTTTGCTGACACCTTGTGGTCTGTGCCATAATTATAGGCCGGAAAGTAGGATCGCCCAAAAATATTTTTGAATTACGTATAAGTGGTACTTTAATAAATATTTCTCAATATACCTTTTTTGATCGTATAACTATTTAGGACTATTTAAGATAGTTTTGCAAATGATTCCCACTGATCTGCTCGATCATTTTAGCAGCAGAGCATTGCATAAACTCAAAAAATTAGCACGGGTCAAAAGCTTTAGTTCACATCAAGGATAAAAAATAATAATAATAATATATAAAAATTAAAAAAAATGACATCTCCGTGACATTGACTGTGGCGTGGTTGTTGGTGTCAGACGTCCTGTTTTCTAGGAATTTTCACACAGTATTCTCTAGAGGTTTGTGTGACATGGTGTGAAAAAAAAACAGTTCTGTAGAGGAAAGTGAGACAAACTCAAAGAACCACTCATTACAACGATGGTGAGCTGAAAAAGCTGAAAAGCAGTTCTGATTTTAGCCATGAACAAGAATCTGAGGCTACAGTGGGCACAAGTTTGATGAAAATAAAATATAATACAATTCTATTTAAGTCTACTGCAGTTCCAGGTTGTACCACTACAAGATCTTGGATATTTTAATGGAGGTGCAGGTGAGGAGTGAGTGCATATGCAAAAATAGACGGGGAAAAAAAAAACGATTAGATGAAAAAAAAAATCAAGCTTCTGAAATGATAATGATGAACGATGTTTCTTTGATTCTCACCTCTCCATTGGCTCTGGTGCTCCTGGGACAGAGGGGATTTTGGGGGTCATGACGAGGAACGTTGTCCTCTTCCACCTTCTCAACCTGCCCTTTCCATGGTCGTTTCATCCGATGAGCCGAGACCAGAACCCATGAATCACGCAGCGGGTTGTACCTCAGATGCTGGTGCTCTGAGACAAGAAGTCATAAATTGTGAAAGCAGAAAAAGAATAACAACCGGTGACATCTGATCGGGATTATAGGTGATAATGAGGTCTCATTGATGACATAATAAGAATAATGATGGGTGAAATGATCACACACACACACACACAGGAAGAATACACACACACAGTATTTGTATTTTCCATGCTGTCCTAAAGAATGAAAATCTTCTGCTGGGTTCATGTCTAATCCAAATTCTTTAACAAGGGAAAGCACTTAGAAGGAACTTCTTCCCGTAGAAGACACTATAGTGCAGGTTCCACAACCACTGGGCCATGAACCGGTACCAGAACACACCAAAATAATATTTTACATTTTTCCAGTTTATTTATTTCTGTGTTTTATTTATTTGTTTATCTTTTAAAGAGAGAAAACTTCTGCCTGTGCCAATTTCCAGTTTTTCTCGATAGAGACGCTCACAATGATTCTGGATTATGGACCAGTCCATGAAAAAATAGTATGGCATGAAACAATTCACACTTATGGACACTTTATAAGGGACTGCATGTGCCAGATATTCCTAATAATAAAGCTTCAGAAGAGGACACACCATACTGTCATGTGAACAATGCATGATGGGAAGAATTGCATATATTTCTCCTGCAGTCATGGACTATAGGTTGCCTAGACAACGTATAACATTTGTTGTGGTATTGGGAGTATTGATCATATATTAGTGAAAATATCATCAATCCAGATTCAGTCCAAATGCAGGAGTCCATTTAGTTGACTTGTCACTGGATGATATGTCAACAGTGTGTGTGTGTGTGTGTGTGTGTGTGTGTGTACACAGTATCAATCACGTGTTTATGTAAAGCATATAAGAATGAGAATTAAAGGGAGATTAATGCACGTGGGTACAGAATTAAAAAAACACCAATGGTCATGCATGTGGTCACATCATATTTACCTCTGGGATCAAACTGGATTTTGCTCGCGGTCTCTGTTTCATCCATGACAAGTTATAAAATAAACTATAATACGATCCAATAACAAAACTATAGCATGTAGGATCCCTGATCACTCACACATCATGAGATAGGAAGCATGTTTCTTTCCTTCTGATTCGAGTTGCGTCACATTTGCGCAAACCATGACGTTCGATTTCATTTAATGCTCATGATAATAGATAACGTCATTGATTTACAATTTAAAATAGCATGTTAAATTGTGTGTGTGTGTGTGTGTGTGTGTGTGTGTGTGTGTGTGTTTGTATTGTGAAAAATAAGCGTAACAATAATAAAACACAAATCGGTTGAAATGCGCACTCGTGCGCCGCGTTGATTTTTAAAACGCACAAATGCGTTGAGCTTCCTGGTAGAAATCTCGAATTTCATTGGATGAGAGGTGTTCAAGCTGACGCCTGATTAGTGGAAGTCGAAAGCGCGTGCACGGCATGGCAGGCGAGTTGTGAGCGTGTGTGTAAGAGATCTAGGGGATCGGAATAGGAGTGTGTGTGATTGTGTGTGAGTGTAGCTGTTAGGTTGTGAGATTTAAGTGTAGCTTTATTTATTTTTTTTTTAATGTTGCATTGCAGGTAACAGGTTCCTACATGATGTTTGTAAGTAGAAGACTGCTGAAACTCGTGGTGGTGGTCGGAGTGCTGGTGTTAGGAGTACAGTATTTACAGTACTGGTTAGCCAATAAACAATACGTGTTCAGTAAAGAGGAAGTCGCCAAGCTGGCCAAACAATACGCAGGTGAGTTCAGGTGGATATCATGGAACACCTGGTGGGTAGGTGAATGGGCTGGGTGGTGATCCTGTAGGTTCCTGGTTCAGTCTGGTTTCTCTCTGAAGCATGTCAGATGCATCTACATGAGTGCCATGTGTTTCTATACTCAGCTTGGAATTCAGGGTCTTGGCTCAGATGGCATGTCTGGTTCCCAGAGACGGTTGGTTATCTGATCACAAGCTTGGCACTTGCTTGGACATGAAAGGTCATTTGGATTGATAGAATATCAGATTGAATGCAGTGGCCACATCAAATCTGACCTATCACCAGGGCACGGTTGCATTTCGAATAAGTCCATCCTGAAACACCATGCCCACACGTTCAGTTCCGCATAGCACACTGGCACACTGACTTATGAAGGTCGGTGCGCCCTGTGAGTGTGCGTGCAGCCTCATGCTGCCATCTGTTGGTGTGTTGCAAAACTCGTCTCGAAACTTTTCAATCATAGAGAAAAATAAAACTCCAAAACACAAGCTCGGAACCCTGTTTTCTGGCATCTCCACCCTTCACATCATAGTGCATCCCATAAGAAAATGATTCATTCTGATCTGTTTAAAAATTAAAAAGTTGCTTCCAGATCTGTCTAGCTGTCTTCTCTTGATCTGCGTGTTCCTCTTTGTGTGATCTTGTAGGTCAGGATCATGAGCAGGCCTTCTCTAAAATAGTGGTGGAGTTGAGGAAACGCTACCCGGGCCACATCCTGCCTGACGAGGACCTGCAGTGGGTGTTTGTGAATGCAGGGGGTTGGATGGGCTCCATGTGTTTGCTCCACGCCTCGCTTACGGAGTACGTGCTGCTCTTCGGGACCGCCATCGACACGAGCGGACACTCGGGTGAGTACGCTTCGATACATAGACATCATTTAGACCTAAAGCAGATCTTTAATCTCCTTCATTTTACATCCATGACTTCAGTGCAAACCCTCTTGTGGTGTTATTTACAGCGGGGCAGTTACCTGATTGGTTGCCCTTTTGAAGGATCAGAGGAGGGTTTAAGCTAAAATGTACTTTCTTTGTTTCTTTAGGACGATATTGGGCTGAGATATCAGACACCGTCATTTCCGGGACTTTCACGCAATGGAAAGAGGGATCGACTAAAAGCGAGACTTACTACCCAGGTATGAAAATGGATGCCTTTTTGAAGGCAACGTTTTTTTTTCTTTCAAAAAGGATTCTATTTGCTGTAAGATGTTCAACCTCGTTCTCTACATAGAGGCAAGAACTTCGCTTTCATCCGAACTTCTTCCTAATAGACTTGTAAGAACTGGCACAAAACATTCGTCAAAACCGATAATTTCGAGACCCTTTCTCTCATGTCTCTAACAATGCATGAATTAGGAGTAAGTAAGTACTTACAAAAGTAAGTACACCCCTCACATTTGAGCATATCTTCTCAAGGGACAATACTATAGAAATAATTATATATAGATATATTTTAGAGTAGTGAGTGGAATCCGTCTCAGTAAACCTCTGTATGACCCTGACCACTGTACTGTAACTCAGTTTCAGGGTGACACTGATCTTCTTACATCCTCGACATCTTTGTGGAGAGAAACAATTCTAATTATTAAACCCTCAGAGACTCTTTACCATGAGGTCCATGTAGAACATCCAGTGTTCAGTATGAGAGAATTGGACTCGAAGCACCAAAATGTAACTGCTCTAATACAAGATACACACATTTGTATGGTTCTGACAAGCAGACAAAAACATGAACATGATGAACAGGGCTTGTGGCTTTGCACGGTTACACCACGTACAGCTGTTATCACCGAGGGTGTACTCACTTTTGTTGCCAGTGATTTAGACAGTAATGTACAGATCTTTCAGTGCACGTGTACCGAATGCGATCTTTTTCACGTGCGGAACAGTTATTAGTAGCTATAGTGTATTAACATTTTTTTTATATTAAATGTAAAAAAACACACGTGTGCACATCTGTATTCCCCAGATGTGGTCTAACGAATGTAAAAACGAATACATTTCGAATAAAAAAAATCCATTACATTCTTCATCAGTTTATTTGATTACTTAATTTATTCAATGTAATAAAAAAATAAATAAATAAATAAATTAAATAAATATATATATATATATATAATATATAAAATATATAAAATCAAATGAATGCAATTTTTTTTGTTTTTTTTAATAAAATATTTGATGTATTATTTAACCAGGCAGGTATTTTATTAAAAATAGTTGTAAAATGATCGCAAATGTTAATAATAATAAACCGCGTTCTGTTTATCCTCCCCAAAACCGTACCGAAATCGAACCAAAACGCAACTTAATACCCCGAGGTACGTACCGTACCGTGAATGTTCTTCACCGTTACACCCCTAATTTATAGCATACAATTAAAGAACTCAATAAATCTCCTGAGACACTTCTAAACAGGTATGTGATCATCTGACACGCAGCACAGTGCAGCAAACAGAAATCAGTCCGAAAAAACGTCCTCGTCCTCATCCTCACGTGACCCGACTCTGCTTTAACAGGTGACACGATCGTGCACTCGGTGGGCGAGGCGACCTCGGTGCAGTGGACTACAGGGACCTGGATGGTGGAATACGGCCGAGGGTTCATTCCGTCCACGCTGAGTTTCGCTCTGGCAGACACGGTGTTCAGCACGCAGGACTTCGTAACGCTCTTCTACACCTTCCGAGTCTACATGAAGTGTCTGCTCCTGGAGGCCAACACGTTCCTGACCGAATCTGGCTTCTTCTAGAAGAGCACGGAGATCTCCAGCGGCCGATGTTCTACTTCATTGCCATCCATTGGGGCAAGAGAACAGACAATGTCAGTGGTCTTTCTCAGACAGGTTGAGGAGAAAAAGTGAGAACGGTTCTCATAAAATAAATGATAGATAGAACAATGAATGTGTCATAACTGTTAGTCACTGATCACTAAATTTATCAGTTTTAGGAAAACAGAACTGTTCATTATATTCAATACCTCACTGGGCACTTTCAAATGTGAAGATGTTCTCCATGTTCCTGCAAGAGTTCCTCTCACTGGAATGGTGTTTGAATTGTTCATTTCAATCGTTTTTGTCCACAATAAAACTCTACTGCTCTGCTCTGTCATTTATTTATCCGCTTATATTTTAAATTGTCTCGCAAGTTATTGCTTGACTGTCTTTCAGTGATCTTTCATTTCCTTCTTTCCTCTCAAAGATCTAGTAGATCCTTCTGTTCTCTAATAGCGCTATTGAGTTCCGGAGGGTTAAAATGATCAACGTTTGTACACAGTGATATGAGACAGAGCGCCCAAAAGTTTAAAAAAAAGCCAGTCGATCCTGAAAACTTGCTCTTGTTCTCGCCATGTTCCTGTTGGTTTCCTACAATATTTTCCATTCTGATGCTTTTCACAATGCATTATTCCAGCAGGTGTGAAGGAGATGCGCTTGATCACCTCTTTCCGAATTTTTCGTCCACCACTTTGCTGAATAACTTCCACTCATCTAGCAGTTCCACAACATTTTTGGGTGTGGATGTGAGGATTTGTGTTTATCAGACACATGGATGTACCGTTAGCGCTCCAGTTCATCCAGAAGGTGTTCTTCAGGCAGCTGGTTTTGTTGGTTGCTGGATCACGTCTGGGCCTTTTAGTTTTATAGGTATTTATAATGCTCTATGATTGACTGACACCACTGATCTAGATCCGCCCCACCCCAAAGCCCACCTATGGGTCTTTAAGTGTCCACAAACTTTTGATCATACATTCTACATAGGGCAGGTACTAATAATTAGAACCTAAAGGGGTTTTAATGATACGCTTTAAATCAATAAAGATGTTTTGTAAAACATTTGGTGTTCCAATGGGGGGGAGGGGAGGGGGACGACGCAAACGTATACATTGTGACATCACTTCCGGTTGCTAAATGCGCATGAGGTTCAGGCAGACACCAGGTCTGTTCGGAAATACAATGGAGTTGTCCTATCTAGCTATCAAAACTGCGAACCAAGCAAGAGAAGCAGTAAGTGAGTGGCTGGTGCATGCCGCATACTGTTCATATTTTGCAAAAAAAAAGAAATGTGTGACTTTATTCGTCGGAGAAATATTATAAATACGACAATACGGCTTCCTGAGTCTTGTGTTGCCAAGGCAACGAGACACATGTTTGGTGCCTGTTATAATAACGGATATTTGGCGACATCTAGTGTTAGGATTCTGTTCTGCTTTTTTGCAGGATAAAAGTTATTTATTTTTCTTTCTAATTATTGTACATTTTTCCAGGATGAATTACGAACAGAGACCAGAAGAAGGAATCTACTCATATTAATTCATCATCATTTAATGGAAGAAGGGTGAGATTTTGACTTTGGAATAACCTCTGGTTATCGTTGGCAAAATTTTTTTTATTTTTTTTAAAAATCCTCTTCTTCCACCTGCACAGGTATGTGGATGCCGCAAGTGCACTGGACCATGAGACCCATTTTGGGTTGCGCAGGTTTGTAGTGTGCGACAACGTTGACTTGGAGACGGTTCTCATGGAGTATGAAAGCTTTTATTTCATTAAGTTTAACAAATATCCCAAGCTAACCAAGAAACTGCAAGAACAAGGTAGGTGTGAGCATAACACACCCAGATCTTTGTTAGAACAGCTATTGAAAGAAGGACAAATGCTGGAAATATTAACCTGTCAATATGAAAAATGATTCATGAAAACGGTGCCACAAAAAATATACTCTATTAAATGAGCCGTCAGAGAGCACACTAGTCAGAGCTCGCAACCTGCATCTGTAGCAAACTGCACAAGCTCAAATATTTTCATGTGGATTTAATAGTTGTTGTTTTTTCGTTCCCCAATGTGTGACAGAGGAGAAGAAATTTCCCTTTGATCTTTATGACATTTTTTATAACCAAAAAGCTGCAAAGCTTCTTCACGAATCATTTATACTTTTGCTGTTTCTTTCCTGTAGAATTTGCACAAAAACACACAATCTGCCTGCGTTTTAAATTCCCAGGAAAACCGTAATGCACGAAAAAAAGCATTAAAAAATGCAGTGGTGATGTGGTGAGGTGAATATCGATGCTCCTGCTGGAGATGATGTATGTGGAGGTGCAGTTGTGGCTACAGTGAAAGGAGACGTGTTGAATTGTGATCATTGGGTTTCTTGCTTTAATGATGACATTCATTCTCACTGTATGAGATTCCTGTATGATGCAGCGCTCTGTTCTACTGCACTTCTTTATAACGTTGTTGGTTTCTGTAGCCGTGGTGTAATAATGATGGTATTAAGAGTTGGATTGAAGGCCTCGATGTGAAATGCACGGCCCATCACTGAAAATGAGTAACACAAAGTGCAAGTGATATTTTTTTTTTTTCCGGCTTAATTAAAGGGTGATGCTGCATAGAATAAATACTCATAACAAAATTGCTGACTTTCCTGTATTGACGTGTCGTTCATGAACGTTTCGTTCATTCATTCGATCGTTCTCGAGTTGTTGATCTGTGCAATGTTCTACTTTTCCACCTAGGTGAGAACAGACATGTTAGAAGCTCCAGGAAGAAGAGGTATAGTATGCTTGATATTTTTACAGACTTGATATTGCACTCTGCATCCGTTTCATTCTCTGTTTTTAAAAAAAAAAAAACATTTTGTCTGAAAGGACATCGAGTGTAACGAAAACACTGCCCAGAATTCCATGTGCTCAGCGTCCACAGTCCGGGAACGGGATTAAAAAACAAGATTTTAAGACACCAGTAAAGGATTGGAAGGATTTGACGAAGTCTGGCACTGTGAGTTTCTTTATCCCACGACTGTCTGAAAATGGCTTTGATACCAAATCTCCTCTCAGATTGCGTTTCTCAGTCGTTGGCCACAGACGTTGCAGCTGTCTGATTTGGTTTCAGGAGAACGGAGAATCGTATCTGCCAGACAGCAGTGAGTTCGGCCTCAATGTGTCACCCATCATTAGGAACAAAGCTGGCGACGGAACGCAGCTCAAGAAGGTACACGGCCAATATCTCGCGTTTCAGTTTTGCATTGAACAAATAAAAAACGCAGTACTTTAGCATGTGATCTTGTGTGCAGTCATATTTCTGTTTAAATGTGTAGCAGTAAACGTGAAGCCGAATAGTTTTAATCCTTTTATAACTTTTATTTTTCCCCTCTGGCTTTTCACGACGGTTAAACAACAATTAGGAAAAACAGTGTAAATTCAGGCTACATCTATACTAATCCGGATAAATTTCAAAAATTTCCCAAACGTCGCTCGTCCACAATCGAAAGGTCCGAAAAGACTCACGTCCCTGCAAAAACCCTACACACTATTTGCCCGACTCTGAGAAGCAAACACGAACACACATGGACAGAGGTGTTGCAAGCCAATAATATTCAATAATTACTTGAGGCTACTCACATTAGTGTGCCGTCCTCAAGTTTCATCTACTTACCAAGTATACCTTTAATTAGCAAGTTATACTTGGGTAGAGGTGATGATACATCTTCTGAGAAGATCATAGCTCCAATCCTGTATCCACGTTATGAGCGTATCTTACGTCAAAACCTCGAATTATTGCGAATGACGAGAACATTAACAACTAATAGAACTAATTTTGAACCATTTGAACTTTCTGTAGGGTCCACTGGTGGACTACAAGGGTCTCATTCAGGATGCTATTAAAGGAGATGTCAATGAAACAGTAAACGACTCGTCCAGCAATCCAGATCCCACAGTATGTTCTTTTAACCTTCACACTGCTTTTTTTTTTTCCATCTAATCCTCAAAGTCCTTCTAATCACTATGACATTCGGGTTGCACGCAGGAACGGCTGCTCAAACCGGTCACTGCCTTTTGTGGAATGAACAGCGAGATGAAGGAGCTAGCGGCCGTAATTAGCAGAGTAAGTTCAGTGGATATCTAACACGATTTAGATCATTTTCAATCAAAAGCCACTGATACCACAGATGTACACTTTCTATTTCAAAATACACTGGTATGGACAAAAGTATTGGGACACCTGACTTTTCCAGCCATATGTGCTTCTTCCCCAAACTGCACAGAACTTCTTTGAATGCTGAAGCATAAAACGTTCCCATCACTTGATTAAACTAGGAGACCCACACCTGTTCCAGCACGACAATGCAAACCCTCTGCACAAAGACAGCTCCATGAAGATCTGCTTTAAATGGGATCTCCTACTATAGAGCTCCATGCCCATTGAACACCCAGGAACCTCTTAATTTTCTCACCCACATCACTACCTGAGTTTAATAACACCCATGTGGATAAATGAAATCTCACAAATCTCCATAGAATTTGGTGGAACATCTTGCCAGAAGATGTGGAGGTTATGAAAACAGTAGATGGGGACCAAATGTGGAATGAGATGATATATTATGGTCAGGTGTCCACAAACTTTTGTCCATTTAGTGAATGTCGAAAACAGAAAGAAATAGAATTTTTCATATTATATATATATATATAAAGCACATAATTCATTGCACATGTGAGAGGACACACACACACACACACACACACACACACACACACACACACACACAGGAACAGATATTAATGAATTTGCTGTGTTTCATCTTTCTCCTGTCTTCCCCTAAAGGATATCTATTTACACAACCCCAACGTGCACTGGGACGACATTATCGGCCTGGAGGCTGCCAAGCGATTAGTCAAAGAAGCTGTCGTCTACCCCATTAAGGTGCACGGCTGCTAAATACTGGTATTTCTCAAACTGCCAGCGCGCTTCGATTCTAAATATCTCACTAAAGGCTAAGAGGAAAGCAGAGCAGGGTGGTTATAGCTTTCAATGGCATTAAATCTATACTCGAATAGCAGCCAACCTTTTCCCCATGTCATCACCTGGTCATTTTCCTTTTTACACGCTGATGGAAAATCTGTGGCAGCATCTCGATACGAAGCGTGCCTAAAGAATATTTGTGCCGGTTTTATTAATAAAAATTGTCTAGGGTATTTGTGAAAGAACTAATGTCATGTTACCACTGGCTGACACATTTATATGTTATATAAATTATTTTTTATATAGAATATATATACACACACACACACACACACACACACACTGTATGTTCCTATGTAATGTCAGAGATTTTTTTTTTTTTTTTTTTTTTTTTTTTTTTACTATTATGATTATGCTCATTCTAACTCATCATTGTCAAGCAGCTCAGTGGGTGTCAATATTTAAAACCTCCCCCCGAGTCTCAATTAAGCCTGTTAGTGGAACAGTAAATAACACGGCACGACCCACTGGGCACAGTTAAGGTGATCAATGGCGTGCAAGATTTTTTTTCTTTAAACAAGTAATGATGAGAAAATCAGCATGTGGTCGTGTACACAACAGCACTGTGCGATTCTTTGATTGCTTCGGTCAGATGTTGATTCAACAGCAACTCTGCCAGTATTGTCACCATCTCGTTATGTTTTATAACATATGTTCTTGTTCTCTGCAGTACCCTCAGCTGTTCACAGGAATTCTCTCACCATGGAAAGGTCTGCTGCTTTATGGGCCTCCAGGTTGGTGTTTTGCGTCACTAGCGACTAGGGGTGTTTAAGGGTTTACACCGATCAGCCATAACATTATGCCTAATATTGTGTTGGTCCCCCTTTTTGCTGCTAAAACAATCATGACTGTCGATCATCAACAGCATGAACTTCTTCAGCAGTTTGAGTTACAGGAGATCGTCTGTTGGATCGGACCACATGGACCAGCCTTCGCGCCCCCCCCCGACGTGCATCAATACGCCCACGACACTGTCACCGGTTCACCACTGTTCCTCCCTTGGAGCACTTTTGATAGATACTGACCACTGCAGACCAGGAACATCCCACAAGAGTTGCAGTTTTGGAGACGCTCTGACCCAGACGTCTAGACGTCACAATTTGTCAAATCCTTACGCCCATTTTTTTTCTTCTAACATCAACATTGAGGACAAAATGTTCACTTGAAGCCCAATAAATAAATCCACCCACTAACAGGTGCCATGATGAAGATCATCAGTGTTCTTCACTTCACTGCTAATAATGTTCTAATGTCATAATGTTAGGTCTGATCGGTGTATATATTCGAATCAGAATCGAGTTTTGCTCATAAAAATAAATGGAAAATAGCACAAATATCTGCAGACAGGATTTGCAAAAATAATTATCACACGATTTATATAATTTTATATAAATTGTATAGGTTTTATATCATTTATGATAGGCTGTCAAATAACATATTGGCAGAAAACCAGTAGTTCTATATTAAAACAGTCATTGAGCACCCCCATACAACCAGAATGGTATGATCCTCGTTTCCTAACACCTCTGTGAGATCGGTAGTCGAATCAGGCTCCTTCAATCGAAGCATCTGATCTTCGAATATTCAGGGTCACCCCTACGAGCGACTGTGCATGTAATAGCACCCGTACTTTATTCTTCAATTAATATTTATTTTTAATAACACACAGGCACGGGAAAGACGATGCTGGCCAAAGCAGTAGCTACAGAATGCAACACAACGTTCTTTAACATCTCTGCATCCAGCATCGTAAGCAAATGGAGAGGAGATTCAGAGAAGTTGGTTCGGGTGAGTATCGTCCGGATATCTGTCTAGAAATGGCACATGATTTTGTTCTACAACAGTTTGTCATAAAAGAGTAGCAGGAATTGATCAAATACAGTGTTGGTATATATTGTGGTTTTTGGTCGAATTGCAGGTTTTGTTTGAGTTGGCGAGATTTCACGCCCCATCCACTATATTTCTGGACGAGCTGGAGTCAGTGATGGGACAGAGAGGTGTTGGACCAGGGTAGATTTTTTTTCCCCCCAATGCAATAATCTCTATATTGCTGTAGAAACATCATGCAATATACACTGACCAGCCATAACATTGTGACATTATAACATTATAAGCGTTGAAGTGAAGAACACTGATGATCTCTTCATCATGGCACCTGTTAGTAATGTGGGATTTATTATTCAGCAAGTGAAAATTTTGTACTCAAAGTTGATGTTAGAAGCAGGAAAAATGGGCGTAAGGATTTGAGCGACAAATTGTGACGTCTAGATGTCTGGGTCAGAGCGTCTCCAAAACTGCAGCTCTTGTGGGATGTTCCTGGTCTGCAGTGGTCAGAATCTATCAAAAGTGCTCCAATGAAGGAACAGTGGTGAACCGGCGACAGGGTCGTAGGCGTATTGATGCACGTGAGGAGCGAAGGCTGGTCCGTGTGGTCCGATCCAACAGACGAGCTCCTGTAACTCAAACTGCTGAAGTTCATGATGTTGATGCTCAACAGTTCAGCACTGTTTTGGCAGCAAAAGGGGACAAACACAATATTAGGCAGGTGGTTATAATATTATGCCTGATCAGTGTATAGCCAAAGGTTCAGGTGAGTCAGCGACACCCATTGCTTTCAATGATCAATCTGAAGACCTCCATATTCTACGAATATGCAAATTGGTACCATCCCCAAATCAAACCCCTATATTACCATATTTGCTAATGATGATATGATGGATATATACCTCTCTTTAATTATAATCTTATTAATTTGCCATATTGAACCATCGAATCAACTAATGAATCATACAAATCACATCTTTGCTGTTCTTCCCCTAAGAGGTGAGCATGAAGGCAGCAGGAGGATGAAGACAGAGCTCCTGGTTCAGATGGACGGCTTGGCACGCTCTGAAGACCTGGTGTTTGTTCTGGCTGCCTCGAATCTACCCTGGTACACTGAAGAAACCACACTGCTGCTGAAACACATGATAGGTTATTAAACTACAAGTCCATTTTCAATTATTTTCTGACTCGTTCGTTTTAGGGAGCTGGACCATGCAATGCTGAGAAGGCTGGAGAAGAGGATACTCGTAGGACTTCCTTCCTGTTCAGCCAGAAAGGCGATGATCAATCACTGGCTTCCTCCAATCAGCAATACAGGAGGGGTTGAGCTTCGGACTGAGCTAGCCTATGATAGGCTTGCAGAGGTGCGTCACATGAAGCATATATATTATAATATATACTCGCAGTCAGAAATACTGAACCCCACGCACACACCTTAAAACAGTGGTTCCTAAAGTATATGTATAAAGACATGACAGGTGGGGTGCAATGAACGGCAGAATTTACATCCTTTTTATTTATGTTCTTTATTAATCTTCATTTATGATTATGATTACACAGTCAAAAGTGCTAGTTCCTGCAGCATAATCACTGTCCAACCTTCATGCTTGACTATGGGCAATAGTTTTCTTCTGATCATAATCCTCACCTTTCATGCTCCAGACAAACCACGTCCAGTTTTGTTTCATCACTCCATAGAACTGTGTCCCAAAACTCTACTGGCCTATCCAAATCTTACTGCCATTTTCCATTCAAGATTTATTTTTGTGCTACTTGGTCATAAGGGGTGTGGATTAGAGGTCGACCAATTCATTGTTTTTTGCAGATTAATCGGCACCGATAGTTGATTGCTGGAACTATCGGCTATGGGAAAAAAATCCATATCTTTAGTTTTTCCGGCTTCTGGTCTACTGTCATTACGAGAGCGGCCTCTAGAGGCAAAACACTGACGTGACGTGCTGTTTGTTTTTACACGCTAGACTGCATGCTGCACAGAGAGCGCTATGCTCATTATTTATAATTTATCAATTATAGAATTATATTTATTCATTAATATATTCATATTTTTTTTATTTTGCACAATTTTAATGATTTAGCAGTTTTTTTGTGATAAAGTTACGTATTACTTTACATTATTATATTATTTAATGAGTATGTTTTTTTATTTTAAAAACTATCGATTGATTAATTGCTAAATCGGCATGCATGATCCAACCTTGCTATCGGTATCGGTAATCATTAATACTAAATATAAATGGTTATTTATATGTTATTTACATGGAGGATGCTTGGCTTAATAACAGACCTTTTGATATTTAAGGAAACAGACGGTTACTCCGGCTCAGATATCCGGCTGGTCTGTAAGGAATCGGCGATGAGACCCGTGAGGAAGATTTTCGACACCCTGGAAAATCACACTGAGGGTAAGAACACCATTTAGTTTTGTAGCGTTCTTTCCCTTTTTGCTTTTAAGTCTGAACCATATGTACATGTCCTAAAATGCACTGCTCCAGCTCAGTCCCGTGTCTCCACAGGTCACAGCCACATGCCGCTTATTAAACTAGAAACAGTGACTACGGCTGATTTCCTGCAGGTCATCGCTCACACCAAACCATCAGCCAAGAACCTGACAGACAGATTCTCTGCCTGGGAGAGAGAGTACGAGTCTGTCTGAGACCGACTTTCCAGAATAAAGACATAATACATTACATTCTTATAAATGTACAGAAACAAGGAATTTTTTAAAACGCTGTCATTTTTTGTACTTTTATTCGAATCATCAATCTAAAATATTCAACCTGGAGGAAACATATACGGAGGCAGAGAGAAATTGAAACTAGATACAGATAGTAACCTGGGCACAGGCTGGAACTGAAGACCCTGAATTTATTTAGCCATGATTACATACTCATCTCATATCTCATATATATCTCATATAACTCATATATCTAAAAACTAGCAAAAGATGTCTTACATTCTATGTCTTAAAAGCTCATAAAGGGCAAACATAAGAAATTACAACACTTCCTAACTGTTAATGCGGAATTGTTACTATTACATTAGTGCTGGAGTCTTTATTCGCTCATGTACCTTAATGGCTCACTCTGTCTGTCAGTCCACCGTATATGGTTTTGGTTCCTAGCTGACACTTTCAGCGTTCCATTTACAGTAAAATGTCTCTGGATTGGTTGTTTTAAAACCCTGTGCTGCTGCATGAGCCATTTTCTGTGTTCACAGAATAAACTCTGTAAGAGAGATTTTGCCCTCTGATTTCAGTGTCTTTCTTTGTCATTTGGCAAATTTCCCTGTTGTGGAAGAGTGAAGGCGCCTGTTCTGTATTCAACAATGTACAGAATTTAAAAGGAAGCTGAGAAAGAAATTGAACACGGAACAGTTTGTTTAATATCATCTGGCCACCATAGACTTGGTAACAGTAGGGATGGGTGATACCATTTATTTTCTTTTTGATCCGATACCAAAGACAGGAAAAGGATTGAAATAAGGATCATCATTGAAAGGATCATCATTAGTGACACTGATACCAGTACTTATATTAATGGTTTTCTGTGAGATTTTATATTCTAGGTTTTTTAAAGCCATCATTATACGTACCGTAATCCCGTATATAAAATAATGAATTGTATTAATAAAAATATAATTATTAATTATAAAATGAAGTAAAATATTAATAAAGTGCAGTAATGTATACATGGTGGCGTTTATCGCGGGCCGCTTTTGGAACGTAACCACCGCGATAAACGAGGGATTACTGTATTATATTTTCCGCAATGGCCTGGCCTACTTTAGTTACATTCATTTACCAAAAAAAAGTATTTAATTCTTTTAGAAAGTACCGATGGCCCAGCGATCCCAAAATATATGACTGAGTAATGACCCTGACTACTTTAAATAATGAATGGAAGCACAGAAGAAGAATAAAGCATTCCTATTCATGTTTAGTAAATATTAAACTCAACTGTTAGATAGAAAATAAATCCCAGGTGGGATCGATATTTCAGAAGTTGAGTACAACATTGGAGGTTGGAGAGCGAGACATTACTTTTGCTGTTTATAAAAGCTTCCCCAGATTAGTCATGGTAAAGTCAGTGGCTGAGATTATTCCTATTAACTTTTAATTAACTAATTAAATTAGTGTCCGATACATAATTTCACTCGTTATTTTGTTGTTGTTGTTTTTTACCCACAATGCATTTTTGATTTCGAACATAATGTATGTTTATATGCATGTTTATTCAAGTCACGGTTTATATTATATTTGTAAATAAATTAAATGAATGTCAGACAATCGTTAATCATTTATATAATTGCTTCTATTGAATGTATTGCTTTACAATGAACATCATAACCCCACATGGTAACACAGGTAATATATGTATATATTTAAATTATTGTAATTTATTGGTTTATCTTTAATACCTTTTTCATTTCAATTTCAAACTCAGTCACTGCTATAGTTTCAAGGTTTAGTTCATTTTATTAATGAAATTCTTAAGTGAGGCTACAGGACAAACTACAGCAAATATAAAACACTAAACCGCCTTTGATCTCCGGCGCACAATATTTACGTCATAGTCCGAATTCGTTTTCTCGTTTTCGTTCTCTTCTTCCCATACAGTAAACTCAACTGTCCTGCATTATTTAGAGATTAGTGCCTGAGTGAACGAGTTAGTAATTTATTAGAGTTGATGATTTTAGACGCAGTCGTCTATTAACTACAAACAAATGTATATTTTTTGTTTGTCGCGTTGTAGTTCTCCTCCAGGCCAGCTGGCGCCGCTAACGCACCAAACGCAGCAGGCACTGGCATGCCAAAAGCGTGTCGCTGCAAAAAAAAAAAATAAATAAACAGAAGAAGAAGACGCACATAAAGCGGAAACAGTGAGTAATGACTTCTTTAATCGCCATGTGTCTGAAAGTGCGGGAATGAGATTCAGCAGGGGGACTGATAGAATGGAGGGAATAAGGGAATACATAGGAGGGAGAGAGATAGGGAATAAGAGAAGGAAAATGAAAGAGAGCGAGAGAGAATGAAAAAGAGAAAGAGATGGAAATAAGAGAGAATAAAAAAGAGTGATGTGGACTGAGGTAGAGCGTGAATGAGAGAATGAAAAACAGTGAATTAGGGGAATGAGAGAATAAAAAAGGGAGAGAGAATGAGAGAGAGAAAGAGGGGAATAAAAGAGAGAGACAATGAGAGAGAGAAAATGAAAAAAGAAAGAGATGGGGAATTAGAGAGAATGAAACAAAGAGAGAGATGGGGAATGAGGGAGATAATTAATGAATGAGAGAGAGAGAGAGAAATAGGGAATGAGAGAGAGTATGAAAAAGAGAAAGAGGGGAATAAGAGAGAATGCAGGAGAGAGATAAACAATGAGAGAGAGAATGAAAAAAGAGAGAGATAGATGGAATGAGAGGGAATGACAATGAAAAAGAGGGGAAGAGAATGAAAGAGTGATAGGGAAAGGTAGAGAGAAAGTGAATGATGGAGAGAATATGAAAAAGAAAGAGAACGAGTTTCTATAATGCGATGTTTCACACAGACAGTGTCTTTAATGTTAATCGTGTTTATTTGCATCTTAAAGCATTTTAAAGCAATAAATCCTTTAATCCAGATGTTGTATCTGACGGAGCTCAGCATGTGTCCAGGCAGAAAACAGCAGTCGAACATCTGACTAGAACAATCCACTCTGACCCACACTGTATATAAAGTGAGTTTTGAGGTTTGGTAATAAATGTGTATTTTGTAGCTCATATGCACGGAGGCTGAACATAACGTCATTCTGAGCTCTGACTTCCTGCTACAGAGGAAACAAATCCGAATGCATTGCAGCTGTACGACAACGTCGCTGATTTTCCACTTGGATGTTTATCGGATGCTAAAGGTGGTGATGTTGATGGTAGTTTTTGGCATAAAAGTTGAATTATTGTATCTGTGTGGATCTGTTTAAGCAGAATTTACATGAAGAGAGACGTGGAGAGAAGAAAGCGCTGCTGCATCATCTTTAAATATAAACAGTATAGACAACTAACTAATAGCATGCCGGGTAATAACCTGATCACGTGCATGCAAATAAACCAACACGTCAGAAAGGAGATTCGTGTAAAGTAGCAAATTGGAGAATTTCATTTCAGAAATCTGAGCGTAAATGATGAATATGAATAGAAAATGCATTCTGGGAGAATTTCATCCTGCTCTTGTGATTTGATTGACAGGTGATGGCATCTCGCCGGGCATTAAAAGCCGTGCTGATAGATTTGAGTGGGACTCTTCACATCGAGGACGTGGCCGTACCCGGAGCTCAGGAAGCACTCGCAAGGTTATAATAACATCATGCATGGATTCGGTTAAGGTGCTACATAATGTTCTAGACTTGTACACACCCCCTTTACACTAATACTGAGTGAAATTGGGTCAGAACCAGAAGATTTTGGCCTGTTAGCTTTAATCAAGTTAGCAGAAGTTTAACTTGCATAGATTTAGACCTATAGAGCAGATGAGGTGGTATCAAAAAGTTTCAAGACTAGTTTTGTAAAACGGCAGAAAAGGGCTGCACGCAAAGGCACAGGGAGCACCGACCTTTATAAGTCAGTGTGCTAAAAGTATATCAGGAGCTGTACAACTGGTGCTTTTCTGACCCACGTGCGTTACCACCTCTGCGATCTCATCACGGGCAGCAAGTTAGAACGTAGAGCAAACCTGAACTTCTGCGTGGAACTGGACAGTTCTGCCACAGAGACACGATTAGTTTACCACGTTACTGCAACAAGTCATTTGAGGCGTTTTTTGACAATCCAACACATTTGCTGCCATTTTTGGTGTGTCTCACGGAACAGTCCAGACGTGTGATTTGCACCGTGTTGCTGCCGAGTTCGTCCCCAGACTGCCGATCCTGGAGCAGAAGGAACATCGTGTCGAGAATCATTACCGGTGACAGTCAATAGCGAGTTCTACTGCCAGGTTTTAAGGCTTCTGAGGAAGGACATTCGGCAAAAGTGACCGGATCTGTGGCGCGCTAGTCTTGAAACTTTTTGATACCACCTCATATCTAATCTGACTGATCAGATTGTGGAAAGTGTTTCTTGGAGCAGTATGAACACATAGAGCTGCTGCTCAGAATGAAGTTAAAAGCCAGTGTGGTCACTTTTTACATTCTAATACCACGTGGGGGTTTTGTTTGCTTAAGGTTGCGCTGCGCTCAAGTGGCTGTCAAATTTGTTACGAACACCACGAAGGAGTGTAAGAGGACGCTGCTCGAACGGCTGCAGCGTCTCAGCTTCGACATCGAAGAGCGCGAGATCTTTACCTCACTGACCGCAGCTCGAAACCTGTTAGAGCAAAAGGAGGTGCGCCCCCTGCTGCTGGTGGAGGATAGCGCACTGGAGGACTTTGCAGGTGAGCTCTCGGTCACGCTGCAACGGCCGGTTGTGATCTTTGGTCTGTGGATAAATTGTGTTGAAATGGTTTGCTCTTATCGCAGGAATAGAAACCTCAAATCCTAACGCTGTCGTGATTGGCTTAGCACCTGACCATTTTAACTATGAAATGCTCAATAAAGCTTTCAGGTAAGGATTCAAGTCGACATTCATTTGTTTGCCAAAAAAACAAAAACATTTTTAATAATATTATTTTTTGGTTAAGAAGTAATAGTAATATTTTTATGTTTTAGGGATTAGGATTGAAGCAGGAATGCAGAAACTATATACAACCACAATTTTATAGAAGTTTGGACGCTGTGTAAAACGTCCATAAAAACAGAATGCAATGTTTTGCAAATCTCATAATTGGATTTTAGAACATATAAAACATATAACCCGAGGAAATGCACCTTTTTAAGTGTAAAATAAGGTAATTTTGAATTTAAAGGCTGCAACACGTCTCAAAAAAGTGTGTGTGTGGGGGGGGGGGGGGGTGTTATTGAAATGAAATACAGAATACAGTTTTTTTTAATGAATGAGGTTCATTGACAGCAGGTCAGTAAGACGATTGGGTATAAACAGTGTATCTTAGAGAGGCAGAGCTTCAACCTGTGAAACACAGTGTCTACAAATGGTGGAACGATTTCAGAATAATGTTTCTAATGTTCTACTGCGAATGTTTTTTTGGTTTTTTTTGTTATATCTTTTTTTACACCGTCTCAACTTTTTTGTAATTGGGTTTGTATACTTTCAAGTCCTTCTCTGATTGTAATCACAACCCCCTGATAGATATTGTTGGTAGCATTTCAGCATGATGTACCAAACATCTCTCATAGCAAATATATCCTCTGAGCTAATCATGAAACATTGAGTGTTTGGGTATTACCCGTGCAATACCTTCTGCTTGTTTTTTTTGAACAGACTAATTATAGACGGCGCTCCACTTATCGCTATCCATAAAGCCCGTTACTACAAGAGGAAAGACGGCCTGGCGTTGGGACCGGGACCATTTGTGACCGGTCTGGAGTTTTCCACTGACACGAAGGCCACTGTAGTGGGCAAACCGGAGAAAACCTTTTTCCTGGAAGCGCTGCGAGATCTGAATTGCAGCCCGGAGGAGGCCGTGATGATCGGAGACGTGAGTGCGACACTGTAACATTATTTTCTACGAACGTGTCCAAGTCGCTATAAACTAACCCTCACACCATTTGCTAATACAGGATGCTCGAGATGATGTAGGAGGAGCGCAGAACACAGGAATGCTGGGAATATTAGTCAAAACTGGTACATTGCTTGAGAACTAATATTACTTTTTATAGTTTATATTATTACTCTATACGTGATGTATTTTTGTGATCCTCAGGGAAATACAGAGCAGGTGATGAAGACAAAATTAACCCACCCCCTCACTTGACCTGTGAGAACTTCCCTGAAGCTGTTAATCACATCCTTCAACATCTGATAGACTCTTAATTACCTGTGTGATGCCGTTTAAAGATGAGATAAAGATATGTATATACAGTATGTGAGCCGATAGACTCAATAGAGTAATTAAACGTCTGCTGATGGACTGGAATACGGCTGGAGTTTTAAATGTCTAAATGTCGTTTCTGTGCAGACTCCAGACCAATGTTCTGAATAAAAACTTCTTTTGATCCGTCTGTACATTATTTTTTCAGTACAGTACAGGAATATGTATTGATTTTTATTGATCACTTTTCTCCTGGTCAGCATCAGGAATATGAGTAATTAAGTGAGTAGATTAAATACATTGAAAAATCCTGCTTTAGCATGAAGAACGGTTTTACACTCTCAGAATCCAGACACTTCGTTTCTCCAAACGTTCAGCTGAAATATCTCTCTTGTAAATCTCGCCGTAGATGTTCTTCACTAGTTGGAGATTCTTGTTCCTCCAAGAGCAGATCAACAGGATTTAGGTGCGATGACTGGGCAGGTGGTTCCATGATAGATATCGGTGCACCTGCAACGAGTTTCTACGCGGCTTAAAAAAAAAAAAAAAAAAACACTGCAGATTTTTTCACACGGAACCGGAACACAAATCACATGAAGACGATCTCTTTATTAAAAATCTTACAAACGTTGACGGCTCACAGAAGGTTGCTGTCGGTTACAGTGGTGCCAAACATCAACAGTCTAATACAGAGTTACGTATGTTTACCACAGACACCTTTTCTAAGCTCAGACTGTCTGATTAGTGACAGATCACACAACTCAACTTGCTCCCTGAACCATATGTTTATATCAAGAGTCTGAAATGCTGACGTGACATAAACAAGATCTACAAAAAGGTTGACCTCCCGGAGCATCACCAGATAACGAGAGCTTTGAGAGATCATGTAAACAGGACGGAGGGTGACCAGGCTCTTCAAAGCTTCACTGGGTCATTTTTTTGCAAACAAACAAACAAAACAAAAAACTGGGGGGGATTTACGAATATCGAGGATTAGAAAACTTTGGAACAGCCATTTCCACCCTGGATACAACAGAGAGACGATAATATATATAAAATAACAAACAACAGTCCATTTCCTTTCGCCAGTGAGTCCACAATCCGAGTCAGCTTTCATCCGAACAGCAATAACAACACAATGCTCACTGCATTTACTATTATCAAAGGCACTGTGGACAGAAAACACAAAGAGAACTATTTAGTCTTTTTTTTTTTTTTTCCTTCTTTCAGTATACTGTGTTAGAAAACTCACCTCTCATCACAGTCCTGACAGATCGAATAAGGTTTAGAAGCTGTGATTTGATTCCTGGTTCATCCCCAAAGCCACCGATGCCTTGATCCGCCCCCCAACCGACTGCAAATAAATATACACTTGTCCATAAGTTTTTATTCTTCACTTCTCTTAGATGGGAAAAAAAATAGTACCAAGATGTGGAACGATGAAGATCCAAAATGGGTCGTGGCTTAACATTTAGATTAAATCAGACTTTATAGTCAAGCAGGGGTTCTCAGAAATCTGTTTTCAGGCAGCGTTGCCAGATCTCAACTTAATAAACCTCAAACTCAACCATACAAAAACAACCGAAAGTGGATCAAAATATGACTTTTGATCTTTTTTTTTTTTTCGTAAGGGAAATAATTTTACTTTGATGTGTGCAGATTTTAAAATATAGACATTATTCAACATTATTCCCACTGATAATGAATCATATGTACTGTATGCAATTTGCCCAGAGTTTTTTTTTTCCTCCAGGTCCGAGTTTTTCCACACTTTTTTTTTGTAGTCAATTAAGTTCAGATTTAATTAACTGAATTCAGAATCACATTTATTTCCAAGTATCATGGGTTGCATGTACGAGGAATTTGTCATGGTGGGCTGGTGCTAGAAAAAGCTTGATTTGTTGATAAAACAAATGAATAAATATTAATCCAGTCATCATGATCATAATATAGTGTGTGATTATATAACTCATGATCACACACTCCGGTACTCGTGATATTTCTCACTCTCCGGTGGTTTTTTTTTTTGTGATTTATATTCACACTTTTCACATATTAAATTTTTGGTTCTATAATTCTTACTTTCTGCAAAGCTGCTTTGAGACAATGTAAATAGCGATAAAGAATAAACTCGAATTGAATTAAATATTCTAGGGCAAGGACGAGGGGTCTGTGCAGCGGTGGACAGAAGGAAAGTAAATAATTACTGCACTTAAATCGCTTTTTCACTGCATTTTACTGAAGTTTTTCCATTTGGGGAGACTTTTATTTTCACTTCACTGCAATGCAAAGGCTTTTTCAAATCATTCGTTCCTTTTTATTAATGAGGGTAAAAACTGGTCAGACACGCAGTGAGTTACCAATCAGAGTCGAAATCAATCAGTGTTTGAGTCATTAATATCATTCTATTAATAGATCAGTGTGCTGAGAGTCACATTCGAGTCGTTTATATGAAAAGACTCGAATGTGACTCAGCACACTGATCTATTGCATACTTAAGTACATTTGAAGGCAAAAACTTTTGTACTTTTACTCAAGTGAAAGTTTAAATGGACTTTTCAACTGGAGTCACATTTTACAGAGAGTATCTCCACTTTAACTACATGGTTTGTGTTCTTCATCCTCCACTGTGTCTGTGAAACATAACCAAAGGGGTTCCTTCATTATTTTCACTTACAGAAGTGGAAATTATGCTCATTGTTTTTCCCCAGAACTTTTTGTGTGATATCAGCTTGGTTCTTTCAGGGATAATCTGATTTTAGCACAAAATGAGACTGTTCTAGGACGACTCATCATCATCATCATCATCATCATCCTCCTCCTCCCACTATAAAGATCATCTGTACGCACAGCATTACTGTTATTAAAACATACCTACTACAGATCATGTTATAATCTTGCACCAACAGTATAAACGCAAACTTGGTCAGATGATTGTGTATAAAGCAGCAGAAGATCTGAGAGTCAGTCCTCCAGCTGTTCTGAGGGACAGGACATTACTCTCTATACAGATGTTCTCAGACCGAAATCAACGCATAGTCTGGACCCTGAATTCAGAAACACCCTCACCGACAAACACTTACTTTTGCTCAGGAACCGCTCTTCGTGTAAAACAGCAATTGCATTCGTGAATAAAATCACCGCCTGGATCAGGGAGTACAGGGTGAACGCCATGTTGGCACTTCTCTTCGGGCGTAATGACGTGGCACGCACGCGGCACGCTCGGTGACGTAGGCACGCAAGACTTGAGCACGTGGGGAGTGTGTGAGCCGCCGGAGGCACTGAGCAGGTTAAAGAAAAAAAAAAAAATACACAGGATATTTTTTGGTTTATACTTTTAATATTTATTTGTCATTAAATGGTATTTTTAGTAGCATGGTAATTTATAGTTATATGTATGTTCTATTTATTATTTATAATATTCATATATGTATACATATATTTATATTATTTATATTATATATGTATTGGCTCTTATATATGTACATTTATTGATGAGACTTATTATATATATATATATCTATATATATATATATATATATATATATATATATATATATAAAGAAAGCCCAAGAGCTACATCCGCTGCAGCAACAGTGTTTACTATAGAATAGAATAGAATAGAATAGAATAGAATAGAATAGAATAGAATAGCCTCATTCATAGTTTCATGCAATTAATGTACAATGTTGAAAATAACAAAAATAAAGAAAAAAACCCTGGTGACTGAATGTGTGTGTATATCAGGTCTGAAACGATTCCTTAAGTAACCCGTGTAATTCAAATACGAAAAAGTTTATTCCATTTAACTACACAAGGCGCACTGTGTTTCCCCACGGACCATTATTACTGATGCACCACTCGATAAACTCTGGAGCGCTCTGGACAATGGCAAGGAGAAGATTCAGGCCAAAGAATACGACAGAAAGGTTTTAAAGTTTGGGATCCTTTCAAACGAAAACATAAAGAAAGCAGTGCGTTGAAATAGATTTTTTATTTATATATTTGTATTTGCATTTTGATGTAATATGGCAATTAAATGCGATTTAGTTTTCACAGATGTGTGCAATTTCAGCATTAAAAGCATTTATTTTTCTAAAAAGGAAACAAATGACATTAATTTTTTAGAGACCTGTCTTATTTTCTCTTGTATATTTAGTTTTGCTCTTTCATAAAGAAAGATGACTTTTTATCCAATTACTTGATTAATCGATAGAATAATCAGAAGAATACATGATTACTTAAATAATCGATAGCTGCAGCCCTAGTGTGTATACACACACACACACACACACACACACACACACACACACACACACACA
>JAAIIK010000225.1:222894-235926 GCA_014706435.1 Silurus glanis
CTCTCTCTCTCTCTCTCTCTCTCTCTCTCTCTCTCTCTCTCTCCTTTACTCCGGGTGTTTCAGTTTTTTCATTGGCAGTGAAATGGGGGGGAAAAAAGTGTCCACAGCTATCAAACTGAAAATCCATTTGTTGAACAAGTACCTCTCATGTACTAAAAAAAGAAAAGAGCAAGGATCTGGTCAGGAGTAATATGACATGTGTGCTAATAGCATGCTTTCCATAGTGCCATCTGTCTAAAGAAAAGGTCAGTAGACGATGGCAGGCGCATGGCAGGTGATGGAGAGCGAGAAGGGGCCTGAGCAGAGACGGGGTTGGGGTTGGGGTGGCAGGGGGTGTATATGGGCTGGGGGGGGGGGGAGGACAGGCGTAATCTACAGTGACAGACCACCGCGGCTCTGACATCATATGAATACCATAATTGAGCGGCAGTAAATTGAGATGGGTGCTTTGGATGTGTCAATAAACAAGTTCAAGGTGACACGGCGGATCAATACAGCCCGACAAGAACCATCCGACAAATTTACTGCAGTGTAATTGGGTGCAAAATGACTCAACTCAACCTTCATGCTGAGAAAAAAAAACAACAACGACGGGGGAAAGAAAAAAAAATAATCAAAGCGACCGTCTTTGCCCTCCAGCAACAGTTTGTACATGTCACATATGGCTTGAGGTGGCATTGGCAGACAATAATGGATTTTGTTTTTCTGCTCTTATCGTCTATGGTTTGTGTGTGTGGGTGTGTGTGTGTGTGTGTGTGTGTGTGTGTGTGTGTGTGTGTGTGTGTATAAACATCCCAAGCTGTTTTTCTTGATTATAAAGAAGTAAAAAGGGCAAAATTCATTCATTTATTATAAAAAAAAAAAAAACAGACGTCCAGGTTGGCATATAGCAATAGTAATTGCATTATTAAAAAAAACGAACGCTCCGGGACAGATCCATACTCGTATTGACCAAAAAAAAAAAAAAGCCATCCATTTGGCATGAGGTAATCATAACTCCTCATTCACGCTGCTGCTATCAATTGAAACAGGTACATTGTTGGAGTGCTAACGAGATGATCCTAATTGATTTCAGGGCATACAGTCATTAACCTCAAATGTCAGCGCCTCCTCCTCAATTGCTGAGATATCGATCTGCTAATGGGAGTCCGATAGAAGCTGATGGTTAAACGGAGACATAAACATGACTCTCACTCTGGCGATAAATGGATCGCTGGGTTTCGTCTGCGTCAAGCACCGGGGAGAATCAGACGACGACCGTGATGGTGGGAACAGGGAGAAAGAGGAGGTTCTATTCATTCTTACTGTATGCTTTTACAGCTGGACAACTCACATGCATATATGTGGTGCTTCAGATTATGAGTATATACGTATCTATAAGAATGTCCAAATTTATTCAGGAAATTTCTTTCTTTCTGATATTCATTTAATGCATCTGGAGCATATAATTGATTACAATGGAAATGTTTTTAATGTTCTCTTTTAGGTAAATGAATCACTTACAGTGGAAGTCTGAGGGCAGTTGTTGGGGCATTTAATAAAAATGTACAGTTCGTTCCATATATTTTTGGACATTTTTCTTTTAGCTGTCTACCACAGTGAACAGGAGCTCAAATGACGCAAAGTGCCATAAGGTTACCTGATGTGTTTCCGATCATAGGATCATGAGCAGTTCCTTTCCTTCTCCATACTCTTCTCTTCTTATTATTGTTGGTTGCACTGATCTTTGATTTATCTGTCAATAAGATGCTGTTGAACTGTAGGAGCTGTTGAGATGTTTTTGAGAAACACTAATCTGTTTTTTTTTTTCTTCAGACCAATTTATTCTTCCTTTTTTAAAAGGTTACTAAATGGACAACCAATATCACGCAATATTTCTCTGATCATTTTGTTTCGAGCTTCCTTTTCAACTATGGTTTTCTTCCCTGCTGGACGCAGCTCTTTGGGCTTTATATTGAGAATGAACGGCACCTGATTACAAACGCAAATGCCAAATCAACCGTGGACCTTTTATCAGAATCCGATTCGTTACTCATTTATTACTAATTCATTACTTTGGGAAATATGTGTAGTTATGTTTATGCTTGAAGCAATGGAGTTTTTAAAAATGACCAAATTAATGTGTGTGTGAGGTAAAGTCAAGTTTGAAAAACCTTTAAAAAAATCCAGACTAAATTGAAGCGAATGTGAAGAAGTTGAGAAAAGTATTTTGCTCGGCCAAATAAAATGGTTTAAAAAAAAAAAACTTTCCCTTTGTATAGATCATGCCGTCGATGCACAACCTTCGAAAACTACACAAACATCCTAGAAGAACGTGGGGAGTAGATGTGAGCCCTCGCGTTTTGATGGATTAATGACATTTCCAGTGTAATGCACATCTGAGCTTAGCCTCGCCACACAGCCTGTGTGGATTAAACCCAAGCTGGGGGAAACATGTAACTGATATCTTTGTGTCACGGAGCATATCCGGCATGTGGCGTGCTGACAGCCTGCGAGTGATGGCTGCCGCTCGACACTGTGTTTGTGTTTGCGTGGTTGTGTTTGTGTGTGTGTTTCATCGTCTCAGCATCGTTCTCCCCCTCTGATGGCTGGAAAGGCCCGGGGCAGCACAGAGGTGCAGAGTACAATCAAAAGTCCTCTGACACTGCTGAGAATCATCACAGCTTGATGATAACCTGGCCACCTTCAGGAGATCTCGCACTTTGCCTCAGAAGTAATAGCAGACATTTGGACGCAAACTTTCCCAGAGCTGAGGTTGACTGAATCAAGCTTGGATTAAACACCCATTGGTAAATCAGAGATCTGCACTCATTAATGTGTGGTTAGATGATGATGATAGGTTTATGTACAACGTTTTTAAGGTGTTCTTCAGCGACTCCACCTGCAACATTTGTAGTCTGCAGTTTTGGAGACATTTATGCTTTATATGAATTTTGTACAAGGTGCTACAGTTGCTGAAGTCAAAGCCCAGGGCAGTTATGATGTCTGTATCAATCAAGAGAAAGAAAACCTTTATTGACAACTTTTGTCCACCCCTGAGAACTTCATACAATATTTATAGCGATTTGTTTTGAGGTCAGAATCAGGGGGCAGTTTAGTCAGTAAGGTGGTTATTGCTGAGGGCAAACAATTTTAAAAGTATATACAATGGCTTGAAATGTGCAGACCCCGTATACAGCTACCCCATGCCACCCCCCCTTCCAAATAAAACTACTGGTGTGTGAAATATGAAAGAGACATGTTGTCGTTCAATTTGTCCGATGTAGCTCACAGGTGGGCTGCAGGTATGCGCCCCCTCAGCGGTTGAAAAATGAGCAGGGAAGAGCAGGGTGACTTTGATGAACCTCGCCACTCCCGGCCCTATCATTCTTTTCCGTCTGGCTTCCCTGGCTGCCGCGTGGACAACACGCCGCAAATTTGTCTTATTGAAGTGGAGCTGCGCTCCGCTTCCTGCTGACAACAACGGCTAATGAACAGACAGACTGGGGCTCCTCAGAGTTCACTCGCTCAACCCTCAGTGTGCCAGAGCTGCTGCGTGATCACACAGGGAATCCTCCTGCTCACCAGCACAGAACACCTGCTGCTGGACACCTTGCTGAGCATCCGATTACACAGAAACTTCAACCAGAGCAAAATGAATGTAAACGACATGAATCTGGTAGGGCTCACTCTGAGGGTGGGTGAAGATCAGCCTAAAGAATAGGTCGGTCTTGGAGAATAAATTAGTCTGACTTTTTTTTTTTTTTTTTTTTTTTGGACTACAACGATCTCCAACTGAGATAAGCTTAGGATCAGGAAGAGTTTTCCTCAATAGGAGTCCATTTAAACAGCAATTGACCCTGTGAAGATCATCGCTCTTATGCCAGATGAAAGGCTCCAGATCACTCCATTATGGACCACATCAGAAAAAAAGCTTAGAAGTAAGGAGTTTGACCAGAAAAATGTCATGAGGGCTTACAAGCGAAGTGAATGGTGAAAAGTGGATTCGAAAGGCTGTTTTACACATTACTGCTGCTGCTACAGGAGTGAATACACTCTCCTACGTAACGCCTAAGCAGGACACACAACATCTGTCTACTTTGTCATATAACCGCAAAACTTGACATATGAAATTTTACGTTTAATTACAGCAGAGCTTTGGTTAGAAACTTTTCCACAAAACTAAGCAATCCTAGTCTCTTGCGATTGTTGCCTGTTAGACTGTACGAACATGATCTCCAGGTCACAATGTAGGATCTCAGTTGTCATAATGTCAAAACTGTACGACAGACAAAAAATTCCCGCCCATTCAGACCCACGTTCTCTCGATAACGGTAGCTAGCAGCGAACAAAAACAATCTGTAGCGTTAATTTGGTTCATGACATGCCTTGAAAATTAAACCATCTGATACGGCCAGAATTTCATCTGAGATCATTTGCACAGTAGCCAATAATCAGCTGTCAGTGAACAAACCAGCGATCAAAGACTAAAGATTTTAGGAATATTTTAGGATTTTCATCATTTGTCTCAGATCACCAAATAATGGGCAAAATCGCACAATGTCTCATTTGCAATAGATCATTAGACAGACAGGCACAAAAATATTTTTCGAAAGCTGCTCAAATTTTGTTAGTGGAGTTTTGTATATGTGGGTTTGAGTGCAGCAGATATAGAAGTCCGTAATTTGTAGAGACTTGTAGAAGATCTTGTCTGTTCATGAGTTAAATGAGTAATGAATCATTTTACAGATGAACAAAATGCTTAAGTTTTCCTTTAAAAGGCTTCAGTTTGGGGAGTTGATAATCAAAATATTACTGAATCTGACTGAGATAGTATTTTTATACTGTACAATATTCTCATAATTTATTATTATACCATACAATATTCAATAATAGACTCCAAATATTTTGTAAATCTTCTCATTTGATTTTTTTATTATTATTATATAATTCGGGCTGTTAAAAATACATTTTAACCGCACTGATTTTGTTAATGATAAAATCTTCATCTTCATCTTCATTTTCTCCCGCTTATCCGTAAATCGGGTCGCGGGGGCAGCAGTCTAAGCAGGCCCCCGCCTTCGACTGCTGCCCAATCCTCAAAGCACCGTCCCTTACGGTCCCTCCTGCAGGTGGTGAGCCCACGGGAAGGCGGCCCCACGTCACTCCGACGTCACGGACCTTGATATTTCCCTCGTAAGGGACCCCCGGAGCATAGAGGGTTAAGGGCCTTGCTCAAGGGCCCAAGAGTGGCAGCTGGCGATACCGGGGCTTGAACCCCCGACCTTCCTAATGATAAAATAATTAATATATAAATAAGTATAAATAAGGCGAAATTACAACCTTCGACGCAACGAACATTTATTCACAACGTCCTTTCTTTGCTCGGATAAAAAAAAGAAAAAAAAACTCCATCGAAAAAGAATTGTTAATCACTAAACATTTGTTTTACTGAAGTCTCAAATCGAGCACCAAAATCCGCCGCGATGCGCACATCCGGCAATTAAAACCGTCCGTGTGGAAACATAGCAAAAGTTCCATTTGGTGTCCTGATGATTTTGATCATTTTGAACACCATCATTACTTTAAAACGCATAAAGCATCCGTATTTGTTCATGCACATGTTGATTGGAGTATTAAAAACTTAAAAAGTATAATTTTCGGTACATTCAGAAAAGATAAAAATGTGTGATTAAGTTGCGATTAATCATGAGTAAGCTATTGACAATCCTTTTAATCGATTGACAGCGCTAATATTTATACATATTAAAAGTAAAATGCTATTCTTCTATCTCACTGTTAATTAATTTTCGATGCCTGGAACCTACTGAATATTTGCATATTTGTTCTAATATTTCGTACAGCTAATAAATATAATATAAGACTGCATTGCTCTAAATCAAAGAGAAGTGCATACTACTCTTCTAGCTGTCTAGAACAGACGGTGTTTTTTATTTTATTAAATTTTTTTACATTTATTAAAGAAGTCTCAGAGTTTTGTAATAGGCAGTTGGTTTTCCCCTGTAGGAAAGTCTTCCTGGTTCCAGATTTCGCAGTATCACATCAAGGTGTGTTTTCATTTCCACTTAGAGAAAAGTACAGGATGTTTCTGATTGGGCGATTGATTGTATCTGTAATAACGTGACTGCGGGAAAAAACACGTCACGTAAAAGAAAATATTAAACGTACAAACGGAACATCAAATGACCAATTAGGAATAGTTCAAATAAAAACATGATGTTTCATATATTAAACAATGGTCATTGCTGTTATTGGAAATAATTGAATTTGGCTAAATACACTTTGAGCCACATCATTAATTGTTTTCCAAAAACAGCACATCACCAAGTGGTTGAATCTATATTTGTTAATGAATCATTTCGTTTGTTTATTATCTGCAAAAAATAAACACCCATAATGCCAGTGATAGTACAAACACTTATTATTGCTTATAAGCAGTCCATATTTAATATTTGCCTTTTGGTTAACACCGTATAAAAAAATAGTATTTTCACACTTAACATATTATCTTTATATTTCCTACTGGAAGAATCTTTAATCCTTAGACTTTTTACCATCTTTAGAGCCAGTAAAAGTCAACATGCTGCCAATCATCACACGCCCCAACAACACAACGGTGAATAGAAACTGAGCTTGTTACTTAATTAGCTTGTAAATTTCCCACAGATCAGTGCACAGCAGGTGACCTGGAAGCATTCAGAGCTCACGGCTTGACCGTTTAGCATCAGACCCACGAGAGGCGGCTTGGCACATCCAGGCAGAACTGATACTAAACACTGACCTGAGACCTGAACGTCTGTGATTAATTATTATTAATGTACTGAGGAAATCTGAATTGCGGCAGAAAAACACCGGCTGAACAGGGGGTCGGATTGTCTGAACGAAAGAACGCAACGTTTTTATTTAAAAAAAGTTTGCACTTTTAGGGTAAAATGAATAAATCAATAAAAACAGACTATATATTGTATATAGCAAAAGTAGCTGCAGCATTCATAAGGCGTTGATCAGCAAGTACAGTATTTGTATCAGAGTGGAAGTCATGCTGGTTGTTTATTTACAGCCCGCAGCATTGCGTACGAGTTCATATCATACACAGTAAACTGAGACACGGATTCATGTCCAGAGCAATACGACTATGACCCTAAAAGAGGACACAGTAATGCCCCTGTCTGGCATATCACCTTCTGTCCCCTTTTTTATCCTTTATTCCCTGTGACGTATGGTCTTGAGAAGACCCTGTACCCTTTCTAATTATTGCTCTTTCTATGACTAAGCTCAGGAAGCCTTTCCCTTAAGAGGAGGACTATCTCTGAAACAACCCAGTGCATTACGCAAATGAAAAATAAAAGAGAGAGGGAAGGGAAGGGAAAAAACACCCGAGGGGCGGGCAGGAGTACTGGATATTATTTAAGTGTTCTTGTAAGCCTTCTAAGATATTAATGTTGCAAAGCTACTTATGAATATTTAAGAACATAAAAGGCAGATAGACTCGTGTGGCCAGGCTGACCACAACTCAACAGGGAGAGCATCCCCTGGACGTTCATGATGGATTTTAAACACGATAAAAACAATCAAAGTGTTTATGGCATTAAAGGAGAGAATGGTGAAAGAAACAGAGAGAGAGAGAGAGAGAGAGAGAGAGAGAGAGAGAGGAGTGGCGAGGCGAGGCGAGGCAAGGCACGCTGTCCTCCTAAAAGCCTTGGGCTCTAAGCGATGTAAATAAACCTGACTGCTCACTGACCACAACACATCCAGCTGAGTTATCGACTCCTGCAATTAAAAGCCGAAAACAAAGATCATAAGCCTGGTGACTATTTCACTTTGAGGAAAACAAATCAGATTATGTGGATTTTGTTGACTTCGTAATGGATGAATTCATATTTTAAATAATATCTATTGAAAGATTTATTATTGAGATTTGATAACAGTGAAAGCACCTGCAGAATAACGCTGTAATTACACTGTGATTTCCAACCGTAACTCTTTCCTTTACTCAAGACTGCAGCGTTTATTACAAAACGGCAGCATGTTCTGTGTTTGGCATTTACTTCTTTATACATAAACCATTAAGCATAAACAGTAAGCGTTTTCACTCAATACACACACATTACATTTACTAAACAGTTATAATGTTTACATCCAAAATATACTGAAAACAGTGGATTCAGCACGGAGTTGGCATTTGCATTTTTCATGATGTCATGAGATCGAATCCCGGCACCACCAAGCTGCCACTCCTGGGCCCTTGAGCCAAGCGTTTACGGTATTTGGCAGAAGTCCTTATCCAGAACGACCTACAACGATCTCGTTTATATAACTGAGCAGTTGAGGGTTAAGGGCCTTGCTCAAGGACCCACAAGTGGCAGCTTCATGGTGCTTGGATCTGAACTTCGATCAGAAGTCCAGCATCTTAACCACTGGGCAACCACTTCACCAAGACCCTTAATCATCAACTGCATAGTTGTAAGTCGCTCTGTATACGATCGCTGCCCTCTAATGTCATGAATGGAACTGTAATGTAAATGTGTCCAAATCTTGCCATTCTTTCCAGAGGGATTATTTTTTTTATTTATCCCACCTGTTTCCAGTGGAACTCTGGTTCATCCTCCCTGCTCATGAAGAAATTCTGACCAATTCTACAAGCTTCCTTGGAGTTTTGTCCAATCCCATGTCTTTCTGAAAAACGTCCTGTAGAATTGTATTATATCTTCCTGAAATATAAACTTTTCCATTTAAAACACCGCGACCCAAAGCAGTAGTGGAAGAAAAAGTGAAGAAATGCACGTCATACAAACATCAAATACACTCGCATGTTACTGTACGAGGGTTTACTTTTTATAAATGTGACTACTTATTTATACTGTAACTTTTAAAATGAATAAATAAATAAATAAATAAATAAATAAATAAATAAATAAATAAGGGCACTGACTTTGCTCAGTTTTTCATCGTGCAGAAATCAAACAGGAAGTAAACTCTTAGTCTCATCACACCACAGGACATGGTTTCAGTAGTTCATGCTCTTGGGCCGGTCGTCTCCAGCAAACTGTTTATAGGTTTTCTTGTGAGCAGCTTCTGAAGAAGCTCCTTCTGGGATGACGGCCTGCAAACCGACTTGTTGCACTGTGTGGCGTACAATCTGAGCACTGACGAGTGGAACCTCTAAAGCAACGCTGCAGCACTCATGCATCTGTTTTTTGAAGCAGCTTCTGCACCTGACGCACAGCATGAGGACTCGACTTCCCTGATGGACCCTTGTGAGTTCTGAGTGAAACACGTCTCAGTAAACCTCTGTATGACCCTGACCACTGCACTGTAACTCAGTTTCAGGGTGACACTGATCTTCTTACAGCCTCAACATCTTTGTGGAGAGCAACAATTCTAATTCTTAAATCCTCAGAAACTCTTTACCATGAGGTCCATGTAGAACATCCAGTGGTCAGGATGAGAGAATTGGACTCGAAGCATCAAATTTTAACTGCTCTAATAAAAGTTACACACATTTGTATGGTTCTGACAAGCAGACAAAAACATGAACATGATGAAGAGGACGTGTGGTTTTGCACGTTTACACCACGTACAGCTGTTATCACTGAGGGTGTACTTACTTTTGTTGCAGTTATTTAGACAGTAATGGCTGTATGTTCTGACACACAAACTGTACACTGACTACACTAAAATATATCCAAGTATCATTTCTATAGTTTTGTTCCATAGATAGACAGACAGACAGACAGACAGACAGACAGACAGATAGATAGATAGATAGATAGATAGATAGATAGATAGATAGATAGATAGATAGATAGATAGATAGATAGATAGATAGATAGATAGATAGATAGATAGATAGATCTTTTATGTAGAGGTCAGTTTTATGGCTCCATTTCTCCCATTCAGGTCACAAGTCACTGAACCTTTCAGTGCTTCAAACAGTGCACTAAAGGGAGCTCGGTTTTAACCTCTCCACCCTAACAGATGCCCGGTATGGTTTGTCTTTTTTCGAGACAGAGCAGAAATTGCATCTAAAAGACTCTGCACCAGACAGGACTGAGAACCGAGATGACCTATATCGTGATATACACGAGCTGTGTAATTAAGATATTTGGCTATACATTATGTAGGATATTAAATAAAAACACATATCAGGGACCACCTCAGCCTGATTCATGATGAACTCTGACACTGTTTTATTTTATTTTAATTCTAAGTAATGGCTGTGAGGGTGTCAGTGGAAGTACAGTAAGCCTGACCACATCCTGCATTTAATCCATCACTTATTTTTGTAATCTGTAGGTTTTTAATGGGGTCACTACAGGATTCATCAAATACTAAACTCCACAATATGACCATGAGTTTCCAAAAGAACATGTTTTCCATCAGAACGAGTAAGCCTTTCATAGACTAAACACATTTGAACACAGCAAATACGACGGGTAATTAACCCTTTGGACAACTGTGGGCAGCAGCGTGACCCGACTAATGGCCTGATGAATTTTTAAGCACAGACGAGAGGGATAATGCAGTACTTATCCATTAGAGCTAAGTGTGCGTGTGCGTGCGCGTGTGTGTGTGTGTGTGTGTGTGTGTGTGTGTGTGTGTGTGTGTGTGTGTGTGTGTGTGTGTGTGTGTGTTACAAGAGCTGCTGAAAGGTAGCCTAGGAATAAAGGCACCACCTCAAAAATGAAGTGAAAGCGTTTCTCATAGGCGGTGAAATTTCTGACCTAAACATTTGACAAAATAGGAAACTGAACAGGAAACATCAATCCCTCGTTTTAATCTGTTTGCACTGGAAAATAACTAGTGCATGCTTTTTACACACTCATAAAGATAATGGCCATATGAGAAATATATCTGGTGTCCGCAGCCCTTCTTTTCATCTTCTTTAAATACAGATGGAACATGGAATAAACTGCCCCGTATAAGCAAGTGGACTTTTGCCGTCTCGAACAGTAAAGAGATTTTGAAAAAAATCTGTTCAGGCAGGTTGAGTCTCAAAGCAAACAGGACACAGATTGATGCATTTGCTGACTTAAACTGCCCTTCCGTTCTGATCCTGAGATAAGCACTACACTCACATTTATTATTATGATTAAATGCATGGGATAAAGTTTATATCCATACTGGTAAAAATCTCTTTATTTTGGTCTTTTTTTCCATTTGTTTAACAAGAGAGAGAACGTCTTTTGAATGTAAAATGTTAGATAAAAGTCCTTTTGCAGAAAATAGCCACAATAATGTGGCCATTCTGCAATATGAGCCAATATAACGTACGAGAACAAGCATTCTGACCAATCAAAATAGAGAATTAAACATGTCTGGGGTATAATACATTATAGAGACTAAGGTTTATGGACACGCTGCACGATAAGATTGGTATGTGTTTCTTTTTGAACATCCCATTCCACATTTAGGCCCTATTTCTGTTATAATAAGCTCCGCTCTTCTGAGATGTTCCATTAGAGTTTGTGGAGATCAGAGATGGGAAGAAATAATGTACAAATACTTCGTTAGTGTACTTAGATTTTTCCAGTATTTGTATTATAACTATTTATTTTTTGGACTTTTTACTTTCACTTCTTACATTTTCTTACACAAACATCTGTACTTTATACTTCTTACATTTTCAGAACACACTCATTACTTCAGTTTGAATCTATATGGTGACGTGATCAATATTCTTTTCTTCTCATTGTGCCGTTTTCAGCCCATCAAACGATTTCTTGTCATTGCGCGTTTTTTGTTTTTTTCAATCTACCACTGGTGTATCATTTCCTGTCTCTCTCACACCACAGATGTAGACTAGTTTCTGAAGCTCACAACGAGCAGGCAGAAGGTAACAAGAAGTCTGGGGTTAATGTGGATGAGACAGAGGGGGTCAGTGATGTAAACATGACTGAGAATAGAGACATTCCTGATCACGTGATCATCATCATCATCATCATCATCATCATCATCATCATCATCATCATTATCATCTTTTCTCTGCTTGTGTTTTTATTAATATATCAATTACGGCTGTCAAAACGAAGGCGTTAATAACGCGTTAACGCAAATTGATTTTAACGGCACTAATTTTAATTAATTAATGCATTTCTGTCATTTTTATAAAAAATAAATACAAATATTATATATATATATATATAATTTATGTTTCGACAATCTTAGGTGTGAATGTGTGAGTGTCTGGCATCCCAGCCAGCATAGTGTATTTCCACCTCTCATAGCGTTCCTAGGACAGGCTCTGAATCCAACCCAACCCTGACCATGATAAAGAGATTCCTGCCGATGAAGGGAAAAAAAAGAGTGAACAAGACACAAATACATGCCATAATCAAATCCTTACAGTTCTAATTTTATGCCGACAGAAGTTAATACACTAACGAATAGAAAGAAAAACTCTTCTTTTGTTCTTATTTATCCAGTTGTAAGCACCACCACAGTGTTTTTTCTCAGTTGATGGTAGCAGAAGACCATAAGAGTAATGGGCATCATGGACACACTGCAGCAGTTTGAGCGAGCAGCTCCACACATGCTGACATCGACGCATTCTCCCACCTAAATGCAATACAACTATGTGTGAGAAATATGACTGTCCACAGCTATCTGCACACATCATACTTCTGGCTATGAGTTTATCTTTACACCGTTTGTTGTGTGTCTGCATGTGTGTGTGTGTATGTGTGTGTATACAATAGCCCTGGCAAGTGCTACACATCCGAAACACACACGGAACACGACTCAGTAAATGATGGCTGTGGGCAAACGGGGGCAACTGTAAACTCTGTCTCTGGAGATGACCTAAAGCAGTGGGTGATAGATATGTGTTTTGGATCGCTTCTGGGAGAGGGAGGATGCTTATTTACACAGAGCACCTCTGGGTGAGGAGTAACACTCTCACACACACACACACACACACACACACACACACACACACACACATATTTCCAAGCTGAAGGTAAAACACTAATATGTATATGTGCAAATCTGTGTGTGTGTGTGTGTGTGTGTGTGTGTGTGTGTGTGTGTGTG
>JAAIIK010000225.1:271360-287669 GCA_014706435.1 Silurus glanis
GTAAAGTAAAGTAAAGTAAAGTAAAGTAAAGTAAAGTAAAGTAAAGTAAAGTAAGGTAATGTAAGGTAAAGTAAAGTAAAGTAAAGAAATTTAAGGTAAAGTAATTTAATGTAAGGTCAGGTAAGATAGGATAAGTTAGGTTTGGGTCGGGTCAATGATCCAAGGAACAGCTCAGAAATCTGTCTTTTCCCTTCTCTGTACCATGACAAGCTGCTTTTTTGGCTTATTAACCAGAAGAGATCAAGTGAGACCGCTGAGGTTTATATCTGTTGGAATAGAGAAGGAAGCAACCATTGATGTAGATGTTCCACATTATTAAATAAGTGACTTTTTTCAGGAAAAAAAATGTGCATTAAATCTTATTTTATTCATTATTTCATTTGTTTCTCTGGTCATGTTTCAGGCCATGGTTTTACTGAGATATGATCCTTATCCAATAACAGCGTGCTTTTCATTTATATTTCTACTCTCTTTATCCCTATAGGTAGGACAAGTCGGCCCTGCCCACACACACACACACACACACACACACACACACAAACACAAACACAAACAGACACACAAACACAAACAGACACATATATATATATATATATATATATAATATATTTTCTATATTTAATGTTGTCAAGTGTCCACCTGATTATTCATTATCTCAGCCTGACCTTTGCCCCTAAAGATTATCCCTAACACTGAATCAAGCCTCCTGTTGCATCACTGACCCCTGGCTCGGTTCTTTCAGAGTTGAAGTCGATGCCTAATTCATGAGCGGAGAAAGCGATATTTAGAGAAAGGCGCCGCTGTAATTACACTCCAGCTACACCGTAAAAATGCGCCGTTCCTTTTCTCCGTCTCCTTATCGCCCCTGTTCTCACATGCCACGCTAAAACCTGATGCTCCAGAGGTCGAAACTGGACCTGGTTCCATCAAACATGTCATAGATGAATGACGGGTTACAATGGCAGCAATCCTGACAGGCAGGATTTGATGGTTCGAATTTGTAGCACAGTGTAGAAGATGCTTCAGATACAGTATGCAGTAGATTGAATGCCAAGCGATAAGAGCTCTGTGGGGATCAGGTATCAGGGCACTCTGTGACAACAAGCTTAACTGTACTTGTGTTTGCTTGGCAGGTCTCGGACGCCGGCGCATGAAAAGGTGGCACTCCTGCGTGCCAAGGCGAGAGATTCTGTGAGGTGATGACAGATGAAGCCAGTGTTTACCGCGGACTCAAATCGAGTGTCAGTGTGTAATGTGAACACAGAGCTGACCTGATGTCTGGCCGATGAATAAGTAACAATGAACTCTCTCAGGTTGCCTGTAAGCATCCTAGAGGGCATTAGGAGGTAAATTCGCCGTACGCACTAACAGCGCTAAACTGCACAAAGCTACGCTAAAAGCATTGCAAACACAATTCATAGGAAATCACTAATAATAAACAGTGCTGTCCTTTTATCATTTTATCATATGAAAGAGTGTTTTTTAGCCTTGGGATCTTAAATGGAATGAGGAAGTTAATAATTAAATGGAGTGTGTGACAAAGAAAATGAGAGCACATGTGTACATGACGGTTGGTCATGTGACCTCGGGTCTTAGAAAAGTCCAGGTGAAGGACAGTGCGAGGAGATTCATTTCTATTAGGCATTTGAAGTGTAGAATAGTGTTTAATGTAACACCATGAAGTACAGAAAGTAGAGAATTACATTTGTTTTCATACAAATCTTCAGAACGGCTAACTAACAAACATGCAGATTGGTTTTTTCAGTACGTCTATAAAAAGCAAAATAAATATTTTATAGCAGAAAGATATTAAATTTGACCGTTGCAAATAACATAATATTTACTATTTAACATAGTCACATATATACTATATATCATTTAATGA
The DNA here is from genome assembly GCA_014706435.1 of Silurus glanis. Taxonomy (NCBI): domain Eukaryota; kingdom Metazoa; phylum Chordata; class Actinopteri; order Siluriformes; family Siluridae; genus Silurus; species Silurus glanis. The sequence goes on from JAAIIK010000225.1 coordinate 273,246, forward strand.
GCAAAAAACATAAAAAACTGTGTAATTTATGCAAAATGTCCAACCCCCAATCAATCAGCAAAAAAAAAAAAAAAAAAACATTTCTCTACGATATCTTATATCTACAGGAATAAATAAAATGATATGCCAATTATGACATTTCAAAACAAGAATCTATTCTGGTTATCTACCAAGTCCAATCTCAAGGAACAAAATCATAGTTCTTATGGTACACTATTATTTTAACTTTTTTGAGAACTTGTCAAAACTACAGAAAGTGACGCTACTCGTGTTTTCCAGGCAAACAAAATCTACAGTAGTTTATTTTCAGATACCTGAGTGAGCATTTGCAATTAGCATTTTCAAGCTGCACACTTACAGCTCTTGGCCATTTTTGTGAGGGTCTACAGGTAGGTGATCTTGAGCTGTTCCTAGGGACACATTTTGCTGTTATGAGATATGGTTTCTCCTTTGTAATCTAGAATATAGTTCTGTGCTGGTGTTGTTCCTTCATCCTGTATGCAACATTATATATATATATATATATATATATATATATATATATATATATAAAGATACAACAAAAAAAATACCCACTTGACTTCACATTAACATAATTAAAAGTGTAAGACTTTAAAATGCAATTTTCAGGGGAACTTTATAGCAATTTATAGCATTATTTCCTCTGGGGGTTTAACTATTCACATTGCCTAATCAAATGTTGCATAATTTATACATTTGCTTCATTTAGTTTGGTTTAATTTTACATTTTAATTAACCAAAATGCAAATAAATAAATAAATAAATAAATACATTTTAAAAAATGACTCAGGTGCTAAAAACATACTTTTAAAAAACATTGCTTTTAAACTTTTCTACATAAGATGATCAAACCGTAATATATAATTAATGATTCGATATTTAATAAATATGAATTTTAATACCAAAAAATAAATTTAAAAAATGGCTCACTTGCATTTAAGGCTAAAAGCATATTTAATTAATGTGATAGGAAAAGGTTAATCAAACCATATGAATAATAATATATATAATAAATGATTAGATATTTAAAAAATATCTATTTTTAAAAGGTTTGTTTTCTATATCAAGTGTCCATTTTCTATTTTTGATTGTTGTTTTATATACACACACACACACACAGAACAGTGCTTTAATGCTACAGCTCTTTCTTTGGTTCTGTTTGCACCTTGTGGGTTAAAAAAAAAAAAGGGATGGGAACAACCCAGAAGTTGTTTGGACATGCTCGCTTCACTTCCCGTCACTGAGTCGATTCAGATTCAGAATCAGATATATTTTTGACGGCAATCAAACCGTGCTAGAATTTAGATTGGTGTAGATTCAGATCGAGATTTCGATTCATTCGGACGAACCAAATCTAAATCATTTCCACAGACGGTTAATTGTATTATATCGCTAGCGCCCAGAGAGGATGGAGCGCGCAGGACTCGTCTGTCTGTCATCCCTCCGTGAGTGTGTGACCCAGGCTCTGTGGGAAGTGGAAGTGGGTGGGCCGGGATGTCACATTCGCTCAAGCATCGTCTGCATGTGTGTGTGTTCACATCCAGCGACACCCTGCCCTGTTATTAAGCGTATGTAAACCAATCCAGCACCCCAGAGGGGCAAACTGACACGTTGCATATGTGTGAATGTGTGTGTTCATGTCTGTGTGTGTGTGTGTGTGTGTATGGGGGTGGGCACAAAATGGAGTAATTAATTTCCATGCATCTCATTGCCAGAATTGCTTACTGATTCAGGGAGCAAGATCAGAGATGTCAGCGGGTAAATTGAGTCAGAGGCCCTCGGCCTTTCCTCAGCCACTTGCCCAATTTCACGCACCTTCTTCCTGATGAGGTAAGGCAGCAACCGGGGCGGGAGGGCAGCCGCTCTGATGGACACAGTGAATTGGCCCAATAAATTGCGCCCCGTAAAAAGCAGTGTCTTGTTCATTAAAACACAGTGAATCCCGATTGCTATTTATTAGGAGGCTGCCTGACCAGACAAGATGTTTAATCTAGAGAGCACGCACCTCACCTCACCCCGAGCCGCTCGGCCAGACAACGCCATCGCTCGGAAAAATATATTCTTATTTATTAACACAAGGTGACAGGTACTGAATAAGTTGTTGTTGCTGCTCGATTTTGTATTTTTTTTTGTCCGTACTGCTTTCCTTGGGGGGCAAATTGCAGGCTTTGCTTATGAATGGAGTTTATTTAGCCAGGCCTGTCATTTTAAACTAAAGTTGACAGATCGTGGGCAGGACACACATACAATTAGAGAGAAAAAAGTAGAGGAAAAAAAAAAGGAGTATTAAAAATGTGGATCTTGATGGAAAATTTTTGTTTATTCATTCCTTTAATGCTCAGCATTTAATGCAAACCACTTCATTGTTTGTGTGCTCAAGGAATAATGTCACATACTAGACATTAATTAGCACAATCAAAGCAATTTTTTACCCTATAGCTTTATTTTTATATACTTCTGCTGAAGATTTTGAACATCTGAAACTAAGGGACACGTAGGTATGTTTTAATATTGAGAACGACATATAGATATTACAATCATTTCAATAATAATAATATTTTACAAGCCGTGATATAAATGTAGCTAGGAATTATTGACTAACAAACTTAAACCAACACTGGTCTTTGTGTTTATTGTTATTGACATGCAACCAGTCCATCAATATACTTTATTAATGCTCATTGATTTCCATTGATTTGGAATCGTAGCAGTAACAATGATGACTAAACCAGTTTAACCCTAATGTTCAGCTCATGAGAGAGAGAGAGAGAGAGAGAGAGAGAGAGAGAGAGAGAGAGAGAGACACAGAATGGTTGTTTTTAAACCGTCTGTCATTTAGAAATATGCAATTTCCTAAAACAGTGCAATATAATTATTTATTTATTTGTTTTTGTTTTTTGTTTTTTTCGTTTTAAATGACTGCCTCGTTAACGCAGCCTCTCACCTCACTACAGAAGGACTGAAGCTCCAACCACATGAGCATTTTTGTGGTTTTTAATGTACGATGTGCAGCTTTAGAAATACAGGCTGAAACCAGGACTAGGTGTCGTATTTTATTACCAGGGTGATGGGACTTCCTGCTATAAATAAATAAAAAAAAAAATTTTTATTTTTTTTTTTTACCTCTTTTAAATGGTCATTTCATTTTAGATATATATTTATAATAAAATTTAATCTCATTCATTCATTTTTATTTTTTGTTAATTTCTTTGATTCTTTTTGTCTGAAGTCAGACACAGAGCAATGCATATTAATATAGAATATTACATCCACTAACATACATGATCTGCATCATTATGAAAAATTTATAATTATTATACTTATTCCTAATTAAGTATAAAAAGATTATTTTTTATCAGCAGTTGAAATGTACCACGGGGCACGGCTCTGGCAGACACGGCGAACAGAAAATAAAAGCTCTTCTTAGCTAAACGTACACAGTCAATCTGCTTCCCTGTGCAATTCCTGACAATGGCAGAAGTATAAAAAGCAACAAATAGAAAATATATATATTTCAAAGGGCAAAAAAAATCAACATCAAAAACAACTTTTGAAGCACAGGTCCCATTGTGTGTAGTCAGAAAAATGGAGTGTATTCCCAGGGCCTGGACCTGCTAGAAGGATTCCATCCATTTTATGTCTCCAATCAATATTTATGAATCCCTGAGGATTTGTGGCATAAAGCACATAAACAATCAACGGAGTAGATGGGTCAGGCTGTCCGTGCCTCATGCTAAAGAACACTCAGATAGCCCTAACCACTTCATTCAAATCAGAGAGGCCTCCATTAGAATTGGCATCTCAGTCTAGAGATGCATAAACACAGTGGGTCTCTACAGCTGCTAATAGAAGGAATAAAAAGCAGCCCCAGCCCCATCACTCTCAGCTGGAGTTTGGTGTTCACTAAGAGGACATATGTATACGTGAAATCTTGGAATAATATAATAATAGGTAAAGTTACATTGAGGCTAATAGGACAGGTGTAGTTACGCTCAGAAGAATGTCAATCAAGCCACAGCCAATAAAACACTATTTTGTGTACTTGAATACCACTGTTAATGTTGGATACATAGAACTTATGGAAAGGAAAAAAAAGCCTCTACACATAGCACACAGACGGCATAAATGGGATTCGAACCCCAACCCTGGAGTGGGAGGCAAAGGTACGGGAGCAACAGACCATTTCCTTTCCATTTGCCACTTTTTTTAAACGCTAAAATGCAACCCAAATTTACACCACAAAAAAAAACATTCAAATTGTTTCCAATCATTTTTATGGTTTAGAAAGAGTTATTTCTTAAAGTATTCATCATCTTGTCCCTGGAAACATCGATTCAGCGAAGCACAAGACGGATCGTTAAGGTCTCCCGGCTAATTGATAAATTAACGATCACTTGCCTTTTAACGTCCAAAAACAATATTTGTCTCAACTTGTGTCTTTTTGTTTTAGAGTGCACCTATCAGCTGTGCAGGTGAAAACATGGCATGTAATTAACATGTCATAATCAAAATGACTAAGTTTGACACATTGTAATCACTGCATGGAGATTAGCCTGTAGCCAGGGGCCATCCATGCGGCCTGTTTTAATATCATTTGCATAATGAAAGCCAAGCGACAGTAATAGCTTTCCTTTCTCTTATTATCATCTTATTTCACCCAGGGCAGCGAAGACTGCCACTGTGTCTACCCATTACCTTGGAGGAACTGAGAGACAAAGTCATGCTCAACTCTGGCACATGTCTCGGTGAAACTCGCACTACTGGCCAGAAGTGCACTTTTAATACGAGACATTTCTGCCAAAGAGCGCACATGGACAAAGGGAACGTCTGTACCTGAACAAGTCACCTTGATGAATTGGGGCTGACTGGAAAATACTTTGAAGCTCTGATCAAGGGGGAGCATTTCATTAGATTTGATAAAATATTATATATAAGATCGAAATTCTTAGTGCATAATGTCTAAGAAAGTACATAATGGCAATTAATAAAACAAATATAATTATATAAAAGTCTTTTAAAAGCTAAAATAAATGATTAGCTGACAACTTTTTAGATAATTCTGGGACTTTGTAATATTTTCTTATTATTATTATTATTATTATTATTATTATTATTATAAGACATTGGAACCGTACACTGTCACTGGGAATCATGTCGCACACATTCATGATTTTGGATGTAATTTAGTACGTTTAATTCACTTTGTGTTATGAAAGTGGAAAGTTGAAGCTGGAAGAAAACCAAATAGATACAAAGAGAACAGAAAACTGCACAGACCGCACAAAACAAATATAATTGAAACACGTTATAAAGGGTTTGAATCTGTTTATAATAAGGATGTAAATAAACGTATTCAGATATAGTAGCTTTATCTTTTTTGGTTTTTTCCTTTGTTTTGCTTGCCACCAGATACATTTTGAAGACATTCTCAATACAGGAACCTCGCCTGCACTTTCATTGCAATAGTCATCATATTGTTATAAATTATCATTGGTGCTGTGCAATGAAAAAGTCTAATGAGAAAAATCTGAATAATGCTCAACAAAGGTTTTTGTTCATTCTTAATTAACCTATTAAACTTCCAGAACTTGCTCCTGCCCATTCCCAAAAGGTATTCTGATCACTCTTGTTTTCTCCAGAAAAACATTCTGACCATTCAACCATCTTTTGTAGGAATAGTGACCAACCCCACCTGAAATAATTCTGACCAATCCCCAGACTCATACAGGAATTCTGAACACTCCCACTTATTTCCGAAGGGAAAAAAAAATCAATAATCGGATGCCCGTGATCTTCAGGCTCTCAGGTGGCACTCTATTAAAAACAGTCATAATTCTGTAAAGGAAATCACTGCATGGGCTGATTAACACCTTCAGAAATTAATGTCTTTGAACAAAAGTTCACCATGACATCCATAAATACTGGTTAAATTTCTATCATTCAAAGAAGAAGCATATGTGAAAACGATACAGAAACACAGCCATCTTCTCTGGCCCAAAACGCATTTAAAATGGAGTGAGGCAAAGTAGAAAACTGTTCTGTGATCAGACAAATTTAAATGTGACTATCTTTTTGGAAACTGTGAAAGCTGCGTCCTCTGGGCTAAAGAGGATAGGGATCATCCCAGCTTGTTATCAATGCTCAGTTCAGAAGCCTACATCTCTGAAGGTATTGGGGTGCATTATTGCCTGTGGAATGGGCAGGTTGAACATTTGGAAAGGCTCCATCAATGCTGAAAAAATTACACAAGTTTTATAGCAACATAAGTTTCCATTTAGATGACAACTTTCCCATATTTCAGCATGTAGCATTTATTACAAAAGCATGGCCTTGTAGTGGAAGGGTCCGGGAGCTGAACTGGCCTGGCCTGGTCTGACTGGTGTACTGGCAGCCTTTATTGTATGTACACTCATATTCCAAGATATTGCTAAAGAAAAAAAAAAAAAACCACACAACAGAGCCCAATCCCAAAGAAACTATATCGGCAGTGAATTTCAACCCAACACTCCATAATAAAGACCGAGATACAAGCCTCTTCTAATCACAGACTCTATGGCTCACTCATATCCCCCTGAGAGTACAACAAAGCTGCCTGGAAAGCAAGCAAATCTGACAGGATTTAGTCCAGATCTACAGACCTGAGCCTGTGATTCTGTCCAACCCACAATGCAGTAAGCACTCGGGTTTTGTTTTTTATGTAAAATAATTCGGGCTGTCAAAATCAACTCGTTAATAACACGTTAAAGCAAATTCATTTCAACAGCATTGATTTTATTAACGCGTGATTAATGCAGCCCGCATTTCTGTTCTACCATTATTATTAAAAATATAAATAAATAAATAAATATAAATGAAGCAAAATTAAAACCTTCAACGCAACACACATTTATTCACAATGTCCTTTCTTAACTCAGATATTAAAAAACAAATAAAATAATTTTTAATCACTAAACATTTGTTTTACTGATGCGCCAAGTCTCATATCGAAGACCAAAATCTGCCACAATGCACACATCCGGCAATTAAAACCGTCCGTGTGGAAACATAGCAAAAGTTCCGTTTGGTATCCTGATGATTTACTTCATTTAAAAACATTAAAAACACCATAAATTAAAACATTTATAAGAATATTTTGTCTCCATGCTCTTTGTTGAGTTTGGTTTTACAAATAATAAACATACTTTTGCATAAAACATCCATGCCTATGTTGATTAGTGTATTAGAAACTTGAAAATAATTCATTTAAGTATTCATTTACAATTTAAACAGATAAAAAGTGTGATTAAGTTGCGATTAATCATGAGTTAACTCATTGTCTGATTAAATGTTTTAATCGATTGACAGCCCTAAAAATAATACAACAAACAGTGAAATTGTGACTGTAATCAATCAGAGATGAGCAAGAATATGAACGTGTCTGCCTTCTTTAGATAGATAGATAGATAGATAGATAGATAGTTAGTAAAGTCATGTACTGATGTAGATCGATCGATCGATCTACATCAGTACATGACTTTACTAACACCCTAGTGGATGAATGCCTCTCCACGAATCTTCATAAAAATCTAGTAGAACATCTTCCCAGAATAGTGGAGGTTTTTATAACAGCAAATGGGAACTAAATGTGGAATGGGATGTTAAAAAAGAAGCACATGCCAATCTTATGGTTATGGGTTTACAAACTGTTTCTCTGTTTAAAATCATTTCTTCCTTCTAAACTGATCCTACTATGGAAAAACACAGGGCACAGGACGAGATGATGGTGTGGGATGAAAATAACATGTTTCCTTTCCTACTTGAAGAAGACCTAAAATTAAATTGCATATTGAGATTTAAAATCAAAGCACAGCGAGCGAGCAGGTCTGATCCAGTGAACAGTATTAAAAGGAAGAGTGTTCTCACATGAAAGGACAAAGATGAAAAAGAAGGTGCTGGATGTTAAGACTGATTGAATGTTAACTAGACTGTATTCATTTGCACCAATCTCGCACCTGAGGTCACGGATCTGATTTAGTACGAAGAGACTAAATACCACAGTATAGAGTTCTGTTATAAACTGCACGTATAAATAGATCATAAAAATCGAATATAGCATATAATTGCCATGTGCTTTAACTCCATTTTAAGCCTGTTTTTTTAACACTACATTTATAAAACTGTCGTAACCAGAAATCAAATTAATGTGCTATTTCATCTCTGCAATCCCATTGATTCCTGACAAAAATAAAATAGCGATGAAACGAACGCTCCATAAAAGTAGGATCAAGTTTTGCGCCAGCAAGACGCGAAGGATACCTCGGCTAATGTAATTCATCGTAACCTCCCTGTTGCCACATCTATGAAGCCATAAAGCTCTGATCTGAGCTCCGGAGAGTGGGATAGGGTGGGCACCCAAACCCAGCAGTATTGACAAAGACATGCATTTGCTAAAATGATGATGAATATTTCATGCGGACCAGGGTTTCAGAGCTCCTTGGGCGGATGTAAATAAGTGAAGAGCATATGATATTTACCCCAGCATAAAACATTGATGAGAGCCAGGCCTATTTAAGAGGGCTAAACATGACATGGTGTTTACACTAGGGTCAGACAGAGGGGTCAGCCAGAGGCATGGGCCCCTGCTCTAAAGAGCCAGATAACATTACAGGAGCAAAAAAAAAAAAAAGGCAAATATTGCCCCAGCAGCAGTGACAGCCATCAAGATAATACGCCTCCTACTTAGCTGTCCTGAAGTATCTAAGTATCTCCAGGAGTGAGAGAGTAGAGCTAATAATGTAAGAGTCTCTGAGACGGTCCCGGACGCCATCATCTGTTACACAGCAATCATACTGTGATGTTTCACGGATCAGCGCCACCTCTGTAATGATGATCATAAAGTTGTCAGGCATCTCGTCCAGGCCTCGTTTTCACGTCACCCGAGACCGGAGCTGTCTCGTTAGCTAATCGAGGCTCCTCGGCATTAGCGGATTGAGAACGCTTAAAGCTGAGGGCCATTTTAAGTGCGGTCAGCGGAGGAGCATAAATACTTTGGCAGCGGTTTCAGCTGCTGCATTATATATTTTGCGGGAACTAAACAAAGGCGCTGCGGTCAAGCCGCAAGACCTGTTCAAGCCCCTCACTCAGAGCAAATGCATTTCTCACTCACCACATGAATACTGCCTGTTTGAGTGCATTACATCTCCACTAGCCACAGCCAAATGATACAAGGCAGAGTGCTAGGGGAGGAGTGTGTGTTTCTGTGTTTGTGTGTGTGGTGCTTTTTTTAGTCACATAACAAATACAATCCCTCCTCCGCCCGCACATGACAAAAAATAAGAAGTCAAAGCAAAGACAGTAAAAGACAAAAAGACACTGCACGGTTTCACAAACTCTGGAAGCTCCAACGAGGCAGAGAGAGAGAGAGATGAGAGAGAGAGAGAGAGAGAGAGAGAGAGAGAGAGAGAGAGAGAGAGACAAGACGGAGCCACATTACATCTTGATCAACAGATGACTGATCATATTGAGCGCTGGCCATCTTTCACAAGCCCATTGTTTGATGACAGAACGCCGACTTGCCTACGTGCATCCATTTCCCACTAACCCTCCTCCCCTTTCTCGCCGCCCCCCCTCCCCTCCCCCTGGGGCGGGTGCATCAATAACCCAGGCGGCCGGCCGTTCGAGAGGACAGGAGAGGGCCGGATTTTGCCCCGGGGGCTCCCGCTGTGCACCCCCACCATTACAGCCCGCCCATCCGTCATCACCCCGGCCCTGCCTCAGGTCGCTGGTCTCCTTCGACCAGCCGGGGCGTGATGGGACGGTCCGAGGTTCTGCCTCGCCACTCATATCGTCACACAACACACATACATCACACATCAGTACAGGAGTCTATGATATACTGTATCACCCTCTGATGCATCAGTTAAATGGACAATACAAAAACGCTTTTCTACATGTTTCAAAAATGTTACTTTTTATAATCTATAAATAATAAATATACTGTAATATACACTATATTGTAATCTTGATCATATTAATACTAAGGCCGTACATCCCCAGTGGACGGCTGAGCACCGTAGGCTCTGCATCGATAATTGAATGTAATGACCCGTGGCTGTTGTCCAAAGTCTGGTACCTCCTGAAGAAAATAAAGCGTCTACCCTCTCACAAGCTGAACATCTCAGGCCAGGTTCACACTAATAGGTTTTAGTTTGAAAACGCATATTTTTCTCTGCGTTTTGTCCTTCTTTTCACACCGAGACGGAAAACGCTTTATCAGCTGTTTAAAAAAAACAAAATGTTTGGACACATTAGAAAAAGCCTTTTTTCGCACCACAGTGTGTTCTGTGTGTGAGGTTTTCGAAAGCGATGACGCATTTTTAGTTGTTGCCGCGACGTTTCAGAGAAGCTGAAAATAGAATAACGGCGGGCGGAAATGACGCAGGTGGAATTGCCTTACGATTTTGCCAGTGGTGAACATCGAGGAAGTAAATGTAATTCATTTTGGTACTTAAGTTGTTTTTTCACGTGTCTGTACTTTACTGAAGTATTTCTGTTTGGGGAGACTTTTACTGTAACATTTAAAAGTCAAATATCGGCATTTTTACTCAACAACATTTCACAAAATCAGTCGCTCCTTTTATTTATGAGGATAAAAATTTAACTGGTCAAACACGCAGCGAGTCACGAATCAGGGTCGAGCGCACGCTCTGTTTTACACATGTTTTGATTGCCGCTTACCAGTGGCGGATTTAGGCATCATGGGCAGCCGCCCAGGGAGGCATCTTGCCGGGTGGCAGCACGGGGCATCTTTTTTTTGTTTGTTTGTTTACCACTCACTTGCACGGTCGTGTATCTCATGTGACGGTGAATGAAGCTGGTCGGGACTCGGAGTCTGTACTTACCGCCTAGAGAAGATCCCTCACTCATACACTCAGAAAGGAGAAGTAAATAAAGGTAGGAACCCTCAGGAGCCCAATTCAGAAAAAACAAGGAAAGTAGGGGGAACGTGCAAAAGATAATGGTGTGTATGCAGCTCTATCACTCATCTCGTTATGAGGATAGTAGAAGTTAATGCGTTTAATGAAGTCGGTTAATAACTGTATATCACTCAGATTCTGCTGTTTCCTGCTGTGCTTTTATGAGCAAGAATACTGTATTTCTTTTAGCTGCATAACATTATAATGTATAGTATGTTGTTTATCATAATGTGTGCAGCAACAAAATAATTCCAACATGTTGTAACTTGTCCAGTTGGATTGTGGTTAAACAGTATTTATAGATTTAGTTACCTTCAGCTGAGGTGATGGAATGAAGGTTTTATTGCACTAAATAATCCTGAGCTGAGGTCAGTGAGGAGAATCTCCAGTGCAGCTTCAAAGGCTCATTAAAAAGACATATATTATAAGGATATTAGAAGGATATTGATGTTGTATGTATCTTATGGCTTCAATTCGCCAAGGAGTTTATGGTTCTTGGTTTTGAGAGTTTGATAAATTGTGCACAATGACGTGAATTTAATTTCAATTTAATTTAATAAATGCATTTAGGGTGATATTTAGACATGAAATGGAGATTCTTGTGATAAAAAAATGATAATAGGAACATTATAGCCATAATAAATCATAGTAATTTGGATACTTAAGTACATTTAAAGGCAAATAAAAAACCCTACTGAATACCGTCTGGATGAACCGGTATGCCGACTGTGCACCAGGTCTCCACAGGCACCATCAGTGCCAGACATCACTGATATTTATGTCTAAATGAACACAAATCGTTCCAAAATCTAGTGTAAAACCTTCTGAAAAGAAGAAGGGATGGGGGCAAAATGCTCCCCAAGCACATGTAGGAGTTATTGACACTGTTAAAGGAGTTGGATTCTCATTGGTGTTCTGTGCCAAACAGACACCTTCCGGGTTCGTCTAAGTTTCAGAATGTTTTTTTCTTTCAGTATGGCCTATCATGATGTCATGAAGGGTGGAATTCCTCCAAGAAGCAACCAGAGCAAAACCACACCCACCACCATGCTTCATTCATTTACTGAAATTGTCTCAGTGCTGCACAGCATTTGCTCAAGAAGAACGTCTCCAAAGAAGTGTGTTTTTGGATGTGAGGGAAGGAGAACCTTGTTCAGAGATTGTTGCGGCTCAGTTTCCGACTCTGGTTTTGTTCCTGTTTTATTTCTAGTCAATGTTTCTACTTCTGTCACAATTTGCAGATGATCGATACACAAAAGCTACGTGTGTTGGTGAATATTTAGCTCCGCCCACGGCCACGCCTCCAGAAGCTCAGCTGTTTTCTGGAGAGAAGCATAAATCTGGATTTTTTTTTTTTTATAAATCTGACCAAACTAAAGACTCTTCAGAAAGATGAAGGATGTAATACTACTCTATAAATACTCATGATTAAAATTAGATTCGCTGAAACTGTGTGCGCACCACGTCCTCTTTAAATATACTGTAGGTCAAACTACACTACAAGAAGTATGTTTTAATCTGTATTTAAAAGCACCTACAGGACTAACGTTCATTTTGTTTACAGCAGATTTATTTCCATTGAGTGAAAGTGCTCATTAATGTGCTTAGGTAGACCAGATGTGCTTAAACAGCAATTTTAAACAGTATAGAAGTCAACAAAGTATGTTAAATAAGAGAGAGGTAGTTTCCTTTATCCTGAACTAGCCTAAGTGTACTTCAGCAGGCTTGTCCAGACACACCACACACACACACACACACACACACACACAACCAGTTCTTCATCTCTCTTTTCATTAACAAAAACCCCGTCAATGAGATTAATTAGCAGAACACGAGATGATGATAATCCACCTTTGAAGAAGCCTTTGTAATCATGCAAACTGGGTAATAAAGTGTTGCCATGAAAAGAGCTATTATCACGGAAGGTGGGAGAAGGTGGGAGAAGGTGGGGAAAAATGTGACAGTAACCCTGCCTCTAACTGCTCACCAAGTAATAGGAGAATCCTTCAACACCTGAGACCATCGCACTTTCTCAAGGCCTACAGTTCCAGTCACTACATCCTCCCCCCCCCCCCCCCTCTCTCTCTCTCTCCTTTTCTTTCATCTCTTCTTCAATTCTCCGATGGCTCCTCTTCCCATTTGCTGAGGGGACGTCTCTTCTCCAGACGATAGAAAGAAGACAGAGGATTAAACAAACAAATACAAAGCTCGCTGAGGCAATGCTTAATAGAGGCACACATGGCTCTCTTTTCATCTTCTCAATAGCTATAGCCATGCACATGGAGAAAAAAAAAAGGAAGAAAAAAAGAATCAACACTCCAGTCATCTTGTCCTCTCTGGTCTGTTCTCTTTCTTTCTCTGAAGCCTTCAGTGTTGCGAGTTCATTTCAGATTGAGGTCACTTCCCTCCTCTGCCTTACCTTTCAATTAGATTACCAGCTGAGTATCTGTGCTAAGGTTCAGGCATTACGGAATACAGAACACACACACACACACACACACACACACACACACACACACACACACACACACACACACACACACACACACACACACACGCGTATATGCAGCATGTCAGCAAATTCCAGCATAACATTTTCTGATTGTGCCTTCAACATACAATCACCGCACCAGGAACTTATATATAGATAGATATTTATATATAGATACATATACAAGGACATGCTTTAAGCTTTGACTAAACTAGTCTCGACGTATCGACAGAAAATCAATCAGACATGAACGGCGCAGTAAATGATGCCCGGTCAATCCAGACTTGTCGATCCAGGGCAGCTTCGATACTGATTTTCATTGGGGATCGTCATTTGCCCTTGGGTGATCCCTGTCTCCACATTAGCGACTGCTTCATGAGTTTATCAGCTCAAGGAAAGGTCCATAGATCAGTCTTTAGAGTGCGAAAGCCTCGAGACAACATGCACTTTATGCACATTTCATTTAAAATCCATTCCATAAAGAAGGGATGGAAGTGAATTGATGAACTGTCTTTGACTAATCAGAAAAACTTTGAATTTGGCTTGTGATAAATCAAAAAAATGTTCTGATGTTCTGAAAACATATAAATTAAGGTCTGGTCTTGAGTTCTTAGCAAAATGCAAAATTATAGAAATGTTTTTATTAAAATAAATGGAGCACTGTTATATATAATATTGTAAAAAAAAACATGACTGTGTTTTCAAAAGAATTTTTAAAGAATAACTGGCAACCGAGTGGTAGCCTTGAGACCATAGACATTTCCTAGAAAACAAAAACAAAAACGTAATGAAGTCTTTTTGCAGAACAGCAATTTCTTTTTTGTTTTTCTCTTATTCGATCGATAAGATCAGGGTGACAGTCCAGAGCTTTTTCCACATCATCCTATGGCTTTCACACACGTACACACGTACACACACACACACACACACACACACACACACACACACACACACACA
>JAAIIK010000225.1:289126-307845 GCA_014706435.1 Silurus glanis
ACAGCCTTCCAAAAAAACACTACAGCCTTCCAAAAAAACACTACAGCGTTCCAGAAAACACTACAGCCTTTCAAAAAAAACACTACAGCCTTCCATAAAAACACTACAGCCTTCCAAAAAAACACTACAGCCTTCCAAAATAAAACACTACAGCCTTCCACAAAAAAACACTACAGCCTTCCAAAAAAACACTACAGCCTTCCAAAAAAAAACACTACAGCCTTCCAAAAAACACTACAGCCTTCCACAAAAAAACACTACAGCCTTCCAAAAAAACACTACAGCCTTCCACATAAGCACTACTGCCTTCCAAAAAAACACACTACAGCGTTCCAGAAAACACTACAGCCTTCCAAAAAAAACACTACAGCCTTCCAAAAAAACACTATAGCCTTCCAGAAAACACTACAGCCTTCCAAAAAAAAAAACACTACAGCCTTTCAAAAAAACAAACCAAAGTAGCAAATACTGAAAATGGTTTGAGTTATGAGAAAAATAATGCGATAACATGATGTTGGTGATTATTTGTCACTTACAGAATTTTGTGAAGGCAAAAATCTGCTACTTGATTTTCTGACTTCCATGAGTTTGTGTGAAAGAACTGCACTGATAGCACCAAGGTCAAATAGGCGAAAAATATATGGCAACCCTTCTCCAAATTGTTTTTTTTGTGCGTGTTATAGCTGTTTGCACCAATGTTTTTACCCAAATATGGCCACTTGTCTCAAAATAAACCAGATGATCCAAACGTTTAGTTTAGTAATAGCTGAATGTCCACCAACCTGCCAAACTTCTAAAACAAAGGATGTCAACAAAAGATTCAGATCTCACAGCTTGACCCCCTTCTACTCAACCCCAGAGGTCAAACCAAAGAGCAGCAGTTAAATGGCCACTTACCTCTCTGCAGTGTCGCTACGTTCATGTCAGGAGAAGGTCACAGTGATCACAAGTTCTTCCTCTCACTCCTGATGATTGCTTTGTTTTTCAAGTGTTTTATTAACACAACAAATTCCCTCAATCCAACAGTCCATGAACACCAGTTCACCCTCATGCTGCTCAAACAAGTTCAAACATATACATATTATAATATATATATATATATATATATATATATATATATATATATATATAATATATATATATATATATTTATAACAATCAGAATTTAATGCTGAGACATTTCGCTAATGCGGTTAAAATCACTACAGTAATGCTTGTAATAAAAACCACTCGTAGTGGCAGACAAAAGCTTTCATTAGGAAAGCGGTAATAATCTGTTTAATTGCTTTAATTACCATACCAATGAAGAGTACTACAGAATCACAGCTCAGAGGCCCAGCTGTTGCCCTCTTTTCTCCTGTGCTGCCACATAGTGGCACTTGCAGGTACTACAGAATGAAGGACTGACCAGCTCGATCGTGGTGGATCCGATGTTCATCCCAGGAACACTGGACGTGATACTAGAATACAACTAGGATGAGTTGTAATACATACACATACACACTTAACACACCAAATAAACCTCATGGAGAACTGGAGAAACCATGCAGAAAGAAGCTATGGAACATACCAGAAACCAGCTGTGATGCAGCCCAAAAAACATTATTAAATAAATAAAATGTGTAAAAAAAAAAGTTTTTTTGGGGGGGTTATTTTGGAATGCATAATATATTAACCCTTGTGGCGACTCAACTCAAGAAGCAAACAAGTCCTGCAAGCTTCTCCAGTCCAGGGTCACTGCTCAGGCCGCTATTCGACCCGGAGACGTCCTTCATGTCCTGGTCATTGTCAGTGCTTACAGTGAGTGGAAAACTCATTTGGATCTAATTAATTTTTTGCAGCAACCCAGGACTCCAGTTACCGCTCCAGACCTTTGCCAAAGACCTAGGAAAAGGTCTCCAGAAGACACCCAACACTTCACACTGGACAAGTCAGAGGATATCGCACAAAGCAATCCGGGGAAGCCATTGTGGAACAGAGTGGGGTCAAGTATAGGTTAGGACTGTGTTTTTAATTAGGGGCCATGACTTATACATGATGGGTCTTCCTTATGGCCAAAAACTGACAATAGGCTTCTCTCGAGCATTTCGACCTGGACAACAGTGAGGACGGAGGCCTTTGTCTGAGCTCAAGGGGGTAAAATGTAAAGAAATCTTCATGCTACATGTTGCAAGTTCAACACACATTATAAATTCAGGCCGCAACTAGCATCAATTTGAATTGAAAGCGATCCATTTCTTTTCACTTCCAAGAAAGCTAGCAAAAAAAAAAAGCATGTTGATTACAATTTCAGTAATTCTGTAACCTACTGTAAATGTTCATTTGTTTTGGGAAAACGTTGTGCTCCACATTAACGAGCCATGAGTGGATCTAAAACGTGAAACGCTTCCTAACCCAAAGGCTAAATGCCCACATAAATTATGCAAGCTCACTTAGCTATATAACGGTGTGATTAGGAGAAACCGCAAAGTAGCAGGCCACAGAGAAGCGAGTTTAATGTGTGAGAGATGTTTAACGATGCTGCAGTTCGTAGTGTGCTTTCAGCTAAACAGTCACCGCTTAATGTGGATAAACATATTCAGAAACTGGTTTATGCCTTGTGTAGAAGTGCGAGATGACAACACTTCCAATTTGCGTTACACATCAGAGTAAGGAGAACAGTACAGAAGCACCAAACTGAAGAACATAACCACAATCTCTGACTGTTCCCTGAAAAAAGAAGGGAGTATTTTTATTCTCTGGTTGCATAGTAAATGATGTGGGACTAGGGTTAGGGTTGGGGTCTATGGTTCTGCTGTGTTTTATGAACGTCTACTTAATCTCAATTGGTTCGGGGGGAAAAACTAATCTAGAAACAAGGTTTAATTCAACTAGACTTGGCAATTTACTTACTGAATTAAAGACACAATTACAAATCTAGTTAGACCTATAATTGGGGCAGCATCTACATGCTCGTACATTTAATTCGCTTTCAGACCTTTTTGAGGTTTTGGCGCCCTCTATTGGGAAAAGTTAGCATGACTGATCAGCAGGACGAACTGGGATTGATCACTTCTGGAGAAAAAAATACTAAATAATAAAGCTTTTGTGTTAACAATAAATAATTAAAAAATTAGCAGAAATGAATTGGGTGGAAAAAAATAAAATCACCACCTCCGTCCCCACCATTGTGAACTGGTAGAAGCTAGAACCAGGAAACCCTACTGAATCTTTTTGTACACAAAAAGATAGAAATCATGTATTATGTTTAATGTATAAACACCTCATCAATTAATTCAATCCATCATCAATTAATAGAACATCGACTCTCATTATGTAAAAAACAAAGCTTCCTCTAATGGAAAAACTATCCCAGCCCTGAATTAATGTTCAGTTCCTGCTCATTTCCAGTTTGGCTTTCTTTTTTTTTTTTTTTTGGCCCAGAATTGAAACATTTTCCTGAATACGGACCTGGAGACACCATTTATCCTCATCTAACTCACCTACTCTCAGACCTCAGAATTAGAAGCAGAGAAATCATCATAGGCCAGGTCTTAGTGATGGAGCAGGACGGCTGGAACATTGGGGACATTGGGGTAAACAAGGTTTGGTGCTCATGTGCTGTATCCAGACCAAGGAGACGGAGATTGGTCTGAACTGCTTTAAATAAATAAATAAATATAGATCAAAATGATCAGCTCTGAAGAATTAGGGGAAAAAAATATTTAACACAACTAAAAGAATAAAATTGACATTTAAAGGGTTTAAAAATAAAGGAATAAGAAAATGTAGATTTTTTTTAATGAATAATTCTTTAAGCGTGCTATATTCAATACTTTAGTTTAATGGATTAAATTTTTTTGTCTTAAATTGTAAAAAAAAAAAAAAAAAAAAAAAAAAAAAAAAAAAAAGGAAATAAAAATTAAAAATATTCTGATGGAGAAAAATTAAGTGTAGAGAATTGTTTACTGTAAATTGAATATATAAATCATTTAAAATGTCACGCATCAGATATTAAATTTCGGAGAACTCGTGCTTTAAGGGGAAAAACAATAGAAAAAAAAAAATCTTAAAAAGAAATAGTTTGAATATATTAGTTTCATACAACAAAGCTAAAAATGGTGGAATGTCCCATTTGAGGTCTGATGTGTGAATGTTCAAAGTGTGAAACACAATAAAAAAGGCCATTAAATCCCAATACACGTTTAACTGCTTTGTATTCCCCCCATTTATAAGTTTCTTCACACCACCGAGAAGCTGTTCATCAACAGAAAACAGTGCAGAGAAGAAAAACCTCGTCGGCAATATAAAGTGAAAACAATCATGCTCATGATAATTAAAACTTTTTATTAGTGTATTTATGAAGTCTGCATATGCAACACGCCTGAAAAGCTTATCTCCTGATAACGTTCACGTCCTACCAATACATCTCTCTAATGGCAAAATAAGCTCACCAACTCTTAAATGCTTTGCCAAAAGAAACAAAAAAAGGAAAATAAAATAATATATACACATATACTGTATATGCATATATGTCTGGGCCACTTAACAGTTCTATTTGGTTTTTCTTTCCACACTCTGGTGAGCATCATGTTCCCAGTGTCTGAACAGTTTCAAAACAGGCCACAACGTCTTCGTCTTCTTCACACCACACTCGCTGCAATTCCAATACAAAGTGTAACGAGATCGGCGGAACTTGGGGGAAAAAAAAAGAGAAAAAATGTAAAGAAGAGAGACCGAGGTGGCAGGAGGGGAATGAAGAGTTCGAACATCTTGCCACCGTCACGACAAGTAAAGGAAGTAAAGCTAGATCACAGTCATTAGTTAAGTTGTACAAGAACACACACTAAAGTTGCACAATTCATCTCATTTAAGAAGTTTTTTTTCCCCCCTTCTTCTTTTTCTCCCCCCCGGAAATCACAGGCGATTCCAACACTGCCACTGTTTCTGCGACATTGGACAACAGGAAGAAGTTAGTTTCTCCCCGTTTAAAATAAACAGAAGTCATGGAAAAGCATCCAGTGGCAGAAAAGCAAAAAAATAAAAATTATATACACTTTTTTTTTTCTTTCATGCCGATAGACGATGAGGAGCTGAAGGTTCTGTGCAACGGCTTAAGAAACAAAAGAGAAAGAAAAGACATTTCAACTAACTTTTTTTTGGTGACAGGACGTTCTCATTATGAAGCCATGTTCTGTCAAAAAGAGGGCATGATCTAAAAAAATACTCAATTCTAATAAAAAGGAAGAGAGCAGTAAAGATTTTAAATATATTTATATATAAAAA
Source organism: Silurus glanis (assembly GCA_014706435.1). Taxonomy (NCBI): domain Eukaryota; kingdom Metazoa; phylum Chordata; class Actinopteri; order Siluriformes; family Siluridae; genus Silurus; species Silurus glanis. The sequence goes on from JAAIIK010000225.1 coordinate 294,392, forward strand.
TACATGAAAATACAAAAAGTAGCTAAAAGAAAGATAAAGAGGAAAAAAGTATCGTGATTGAGAAAGAATAACCTACTTTATTAACACTTAAAGCATGAAGAATCAGATTTCTTTCTTTCTTTTTTAAGATATGGATTGCGCACTCGTTTTCCCTCAACCTCGAAACGCTCCGAAGTGATGATGGGAGTGTTCGACCTAACGAGGGGGCGATACGGAAAGACACCGAGATGAAAAAAAGATTGGTCCGGGTTGTCGTTTGTGTTTTTTTCCCTTTCTTTTTTTTCTGCTAAAACATTCCTATCTGTTCACATTAGAATGCAGAAGAAGCATAAGACAGCCGTAAGACAGCACCCTGAACATATAAGGCAACATTCTTTCATATCGAGGTTGGGTGCGGTGGTCAGGAGCAGGACAGGAAGCAAGAAAGAAAAATTGTTTTTGGTGTTATTTTTTTTAAGAATGAAAAGGTTTGTGGGTGGGAGGGGCTTCGGAGAGAGAAAAAAAAAAAAAAAAAAAAACAGTAATACTTTTCCAGGGTTTGTGTTTGTGTGTTGTGCGTGTGTGTAGTCTCGGTAAAGAGATCGAGCTCGAACGTTGACTTTTTTTTTGCCAGCGTTAAAAATAAACGTTAAGCTGTCAGACACGTAAAAGGACAAAATCAAAAACGGTTCGTTTTGCGTAATTGTTTCGAGGGACAGGAATGATTTACTGAAACATCCGTTATTAACTGCCTTCTGTTACTTCGGTATTACACACGTGCGTGTGCACGCGTTCACGCGACATCCCAGTCTTAAGAAAAGAAAAAAAATATATATATACATTTCAAATTCTACCACTAATACATTTAATATTGAGGATTCATGAAAAGGAGGAAAAAAAAAAAAAAAAAAAAAAAAAAAAAAAAAAGAGCGAATTAAAGGTGCATGAAGCTGATGTGACAGCAAGTGCCATGTTCAGTTCCGAAAAGTGAGAACATCAGGAGGGCAGGAAAAGAGAGAGAGAGAGAGAGAGAGAGAGAGAGAGAAAGAGAGAGAGAGATGGGGATTATAGCACGTCTGCTGTTCTACTTGTCGTTTTCTTGTGATTGTGGACTGCAGATTTTGGGGAAGGGGCGTGGGCATCATCATCACGGCGGCGATTAGGACATACTGGAACAGCGGGCGGTGGGAGAACCCATCTGGGTCAGAACCTTATCCAGCCACTGCAACGGTCCATTCAAGTGCAGCTCGATCCAGCATGGAGTGCTCGTCACGGTCTGCCGTCTGACACACACACACACACACACACACACACACACACACTAAGCATTTCTCGGTTCTCAAAGGTTTTTTACAGAAAAGACATATACAAGGCACATCTTGAAACTTGCTGTCTAATGCAAAAAAGAGATGCTGCTTCCTGCTACAGGATCTTTCAAGTATACAAAACTATTATCTGTACTCCAAACTAAAGGTCGACCGATTATTCATCACCGATATTTGATTGCTGTAATCCTTACCGATCGTTTTTCCAGCTTCCGGTCCGCTGATATTGCAAGAGTGACCTCTAGAGGCAAATCAGTGACACAACGTGTTTTTTTTTTTTTTTATACGCGAGACTGCACGCTGTGCGGAGAGTGCTACATTATATTTACTATTTATCATTTATTAATTATTTAATTATTTATTAATTACATTTTTTTCTTCATTTAGCAGATTTTCATGATTCAGCACTTATTTTTGCAATAAAGTTTACTCCTATTTTACATGGAGTGTTATGTTTTTTGGTTTTTTTTTATTTTTATTCAATATCCATCTGTTTTGGTTGATTAATCAGTTATCGGCAAATGCTCCATATACATCCATGGTGTCGGTCTCATTGTTCTGATCTGGTGTGATGGAGGAAAATGGGACATCCTCAGTAAGAATAAATATCATGGCCTCAGAATTATTAATTATATATTATGCGCCATGAGACATTTTGATGAAAAATTAATTATATTTTATCATAAATTGACCAATCTTTTACTAAATGTAACCATGCGCCTATGAAGGTAATTATTTTTTTATTAGGTAAAGATTATGTAAAATTTAAATAAAAGCTCCATCTTGCTTTGCCAGCCAATCATTACCATTAGAGGTCGACCGATTAATCGGCACCGATAGTTGATTGCGGTAGCTAACCACACCAAGCTATACAAAAAAAAAAAAATCCATACTGAGTGTTTTTTTTACCCCAGTTGCTTAATACAGTACGAGAGCGGCCTCTAGAGGCGAATAACTGATGCCGCATTCTGTTTATTTGAGGCCCTTTTTTTATTTTACTTTTTGTTTCAGTTTGAAAGCATGTCTCATTTATCTCAATATTTATTAAATAAACATGAATATTATATAATTTAGCAAATTTATATGATTCAGTAGTTTTATGTTTGTAATAAAGTTCTGTATTATTTTACATGTAGTCTTTATTGATCCAGTCTCCATCCAACCAAGCTATCTGTAAAATCCACCAATCTCAAAATCGGTTGCCCTCTAATGGCCATCAAGAATTTAAAAAAAGGATGACAGAGCATTGGGTATCAATGTTCATGCTGCTATTTCCACTCTAATACAACGAAGTAAAGAGGAAGTCTCAGTAGGTGAGCCAAGGTAGAACACTCGAGATAAAGAGGGAATTTTCCATGAGAGTTATAAGTACAGGTCTAATGCACTCTGAAGCTCCTGGTACATTAGAACTTTTTTCAGTGGAAGACAAACCTAATATTGTGGTGGGCAACATTAACATTAAATATTACTGAGATTAAGTAGCCATGTTGTAATTCGACTGAATGTTCAGGGGAATGAAGGGATAACTGACCTGCACCTATTTCAAAAAGCAAGTTCGTATATTCAGGAACACACCAAGGAGAACTCAGCGTACTGAGAAGTCATAAAGGGCTCTTACTTAAGCTCAAAATATTTCTTAGCCAAATTGAATATCATTTGTTCACTATAAAAAAGTAAATGTGCAATAAAATAAAAGTGCAGCCCTTAATCTCTATGCTTGGTTCATGCTTTTAAAAGGAACAGAAGAATTTATCACCCATGCTCAGAGGATTTCATGGTCACCTGTACTCGGCCCCCCAGCCTTTGACAAAGCTCATGCGTATGGTACACATTCTGGTGAGCTGATAGACCGCCTCGAAGCCCTGATTGACCGACTGAGCCAAAAGAGCCGCAAACTCCTGGTTGTTGAAGATCTTCAGGTTACAACCTAAAAGAGATGAGGTCAGGAATATATTAATTAAAACACTGGATTTAGAACCATGCCTGCACTCGTGAGGTGTGTAATTAAAAAAAGGGGCTGAAATGTTACCTGGGGGAATTTTGCAGACGGTTGCAGGGTGCCAGCCGTACCTCTGATTACAGTTGGGGCTTTGAACAAAGATGGCGCTGTCGCTTAGACACTCGGCGAACACTTCTCCTCCGATATAATACAGCCTGACTCCCCGACCTGCTCAGACAGTGGGGGATTTAGAGGATTTGACTGATATGGGGTGCAAATGAATGAATTCAGCAAGACAGGCTTACAACATACATTATTTACACTAATAATTAAAATAAAAGGTCAACCGATTCATCGATTTTGCCGATTGTTCGGGACCGAAAAAATCTGTTTTACTAAGTTGCATTATACAAGACGAGAGCGTCCTCTAGAGGCGAATCACTGATGCCATGTGCTGTTTATTTGAAATGTCTATTTATTCTGGAATTTTTTATTTATTTAGTGTTTCAGTGAGAATAATTGGGTTTCTCAATATTTATTAAAATAAATACAAGCACATTTTCATAAATCAGTATTGTTTCTTTTTTGTAATTAATGTTTACTACTATTAGTAATTTTTTTTTTTATATCCAGTATCGATTTTAAAAACTAGCAGTTGATTAATTTCAGTATCGGTAAAATTGGTCAACCTCTGATTTAAATAGTTTGTTAATGCAACCCATCAACAAGCATAATATGATAAATGTGCACAAACACACAAGCTTTTTAAATGAAGGCGTGTGTTGCGATATGCACAACTATCAGCTACACATTTCCCGTTATGTCATGTGAATATTATTATTTTTAATAGCTTAATGCTTAGTTCAGGAAAGTGCATTAATGCAGGGTGTGACTGATCTACACCTCCCTATACTTCCAGTGAGTGATAAATGGCTCCTCAGTTATTAAAAGTAGGAAGAGCCTGCACTCTGCACCTAAAAGTCTATACGTCTCCAGTTGAGAGCCTGTACCTATGTGTCTGCGAGTCATCTCCACCGTGGCGTTGCGGTTAACGTTGGACAGCAGGCCCAAGCAGAAACGCTCCGAGTTGGACGGATCTGTGAATCCGTCCACGGTGAGGGAAGGCTGCGAGGCGTGAAAGGTTTCCCCGACTCGCTGGTTCAACTCGTAGTAGGCTATGGAGCACCAGAACGCAGGCTCGGAGTAGGTCACCGGCTGAAGGTCTGGAACACAGAGACGTTCAGCAAAACCTTTACACACGAAAGCTACATTCGGAATGTGTTGTAATGAAGCATAGGGTGATGTGACGAGCTGCGCTTACCCATGCCATGATTCACGGGCGAGAGCGCGCTGGGCGACAGTTCTGCAGGAGAACCTACGATTAAAAAGAACAAAGACTTTAACTATATACACAATACCATGTCCAGTTCAGCCGTTACTGAGATATCAGGACTGTCCAAGTATACTAGTACCTGGATAGATGGATAAAAGGAGAGCGAGAGCGACACACACACACACACACACACACACACACACACACACACACACACACACACACACACACACACACACAGAAGGTCATTTACATTTTAAAAGTGCTTGTGGTTTTCAGATTACAACACCGACTCACAAGCAGTCATTAAATCATCAAACTAGATATAATGCGCAAAAAATAGCCAAGAACAAATATACTGAAAACACACACACACACACACACACACACACACACACACACACACACACATTCCCATGTAGTGCTGGCCACCGTGGGAATGTACCTGTGTCCATACTTTGATTCATATGCTGGTCGCTGGTCTCCCCATCCTCACTGATGTATCCTGGTGGAGGAGTTTCTACAGAAACAAATCAGAAATACATTTAACACAACGAACACACTGAGATTTGAGCGTTTAATGGTTAGACATCAGGCACTCCCACCTGGTATGTAGTTGTTGGGGGGTTCGATCCCGCCAGGAAAGTTGGTGTTTTCAGGTATGGAATGGGTGTAATCATCCAGAGGAGGCAGTTCAGTCAGAATCTCTGTGTGTCTTGGCACTAGAACAGGTGGTAAGACTAGAGGATGGAAACAAAATTATTCCAAATGCATGTTAGAAAAAGGAATAAAGGGGTGGAAAAAAAAAAAAAAAAAATTGTAGCAACAAAATGAACACAATCGTCATTTATATCTCAGCCCTAATAACCAGTTGTTATCATTCGTGTTAATGATACACTACTGAAGAGATGAAAGCGAGCGCTCATTGCACCTGGTGTCTCCACCCGCTGGTAGTGGTAGGGGTTGACGCACACCTCGTCCTTCTTGAGGTTGAAGGCGAACTCGCACGTGTCGATGGCGCGCAGCTCGTGGTGGCTGTGCAGGTCTGGCCATCGCCACAGGCGGCAGTAGATGACGTGAGGCAGGCCCTTACGGTGAGACACCTGCAGGCGTCCATCCAGAGATCTAACCCGGGCACATAAAAAAAAAACACAGGAAAGGACAGAGAGGAAGAGGAGGAGAGAAAGAGCAGAGGAAGACAGGGAACGTGCCAAATGGTCAGAGGAAGGAGAACATGGATGGAGAGAGGGAAGAGTTTAGGTTTAGACCTCAGTCGGGCTTGCCATCAAGTACTAAACATAAGAATCCATGTCCTCGATTTACTTTTAAAAGCTTAGCTACTTTTACAGCTTCTCTACAAGGATGTGTGTGTTTATGAATGGGAAAAAAAGTGCACAAATTTAATTTATACTAGCTTAGCATTATATACACTAGATGAAATCGCTGTAAAGTGTACAGTGAAATACACAGGCCCTGGAGAAGAGGAGGAAGCCTTCTCTCCGAGCCGACGGGGAAAAACGGCACGAGGCCCGCGTGAGTGCAGTACAGTGACAGGAGAGGATAGTCACCTGGTTTGGTCAGGGTAGCTGTATAGGCCTGAGGTATCCCACTGTTCTATCGTATTTGGAGTACTCAGTCCCCAAATTTCAGAGCAATTGCTGTGCACAAAAAAAAAAAAAAAAGAAAAGAAAGAAAAAGAAAAGAAAAGAAAAAAAAAAAAGAAAAAGAACACAAACACAAACAAAAAAAATGATAAACATGGGGCATGATTCATTCAAAAATACCAAAATGACATAGCATGGGAAAGACATGGGTGTCAATTCTTTCATCGGAGATGTCCTGCGTCCGCGTACTGCAGCTCATCTCGAATAAAAGAAGCCACTCGAATGATGAAAACCACATACAAACAGTGAAATGGAGAACGAAACAGGACAAACGTATCCTTATTACAGCGTTCGTTCACTGGGCGAGGAATAAAACGCTTGAGGCGCATAAATAATCCCAAACGCTGGTCCATTTCGAACAAACAGTCCCCAAGTGTTTTATTCCTCTTATACCACAGCAAGCTGCAACTTATTACAGGTTCGAATTTAAAAATCATAAACGAAATGATTGATGATTTTTTATTTAAGGGGTTTTTATGCGATCGAGCAAATCTCCAATCTTTACAAAACCGCCCTGGTCTTCTATAGACCTTAAAAAAAAAAAGTCACCCTACGGACTAATAAACTGTAGGCGAGTTCGAGAAAATGAACCGATAAGAATAGACTGAGCAGCGCTGTGGTATAAGTGCTGAGGCGTGTTGAGGAAACGGTAATAAGCCCGTTTTCATGACTGGGACTAGACGGACATTTAAAACAGGCAGCACAGGACAAATGATTGAGAAAAACAACATGATTCCATTTCTATGAAATGTAACACATTCATTTCATACCAATATCATCAGGCAGTAGATACACACAAATTACTGGGTAACACTATTTAAAAAAAAATTAAATAAAATAAAAACTTGAAATGAAATCAGGAGGTTTGAGATGAGCAGGTTAGGTGTTTAACTTGATACACTTGTTCCAAAAGTGTAAAAGTGATGGAGAGGAAAATCATGTGCTGTAATCTTCATTGTGCTGCATGTATTAAAAAAGAAAAATAAACAAACAAATAAATAAATAACTCCCCCAAAAAAACATGCATCTTTGCATAACCTTAGGCTGCAGGATGAAGAAAAAAATGAATTGCACAACCAAGCCTGTGTTACGTCCTACCGTGAAGGAAAAAACATCCAGCAATGATTCTTCTCCACCTATTTTTTCCTGTCTTTCAGAATTGAGTTAGTATTGGGTGGTTGAATTGGAATACAGAAGTAGAGGTCAACCAATTAATCAGTTTGGCAGATTAATGATTGGAGCGATCGGCAAAATCCACACCTATAGTTTTTCCGGCTTTAAGTCCGCCGTCATTACGAGAGCGGCCTCGTTGGGTCGACCTCTATACAGACATGAAGGTCAGAGAGGAGAAACACCTACAGCACTAGGTAGAACATTACCTCTCTTTTCAGGAACGTTTTATCATCATGTACTACGCAATTTCACTCTTTCCTGATTATCCTGATTATTTAAAAATTTATAAAAAAAATACATTGAAACGCCAAAAAAAGAGAGAGAGAGAGAGAAAAGAAAGATTTTTATTTATTGTACTTGTACAGCATCCAAATGAAAATGAAGTATTATTGTATTCATTATTTCATGCTCGAAATGATTTATTGTGCATGGCATTGAAGAGAGGGGGAAGAAACGGGGGGGGGGGGGGGGGGGGTCGCAAAAAAGAAAAAGTAAAAAGAAAAAAAACGAGCAAATAAATAAATAAAGGAGAGAGAAAAAGAAGTGAAACTACCCATGTCCACACAAAGGGTCATGTGCTCAATCAGGGAAATGAAGCCGACTTTCAACGCAAGTATTCAGACCCTTTATATTGTGACCTTTTTGATGTTTTTACTGTAGTCAGACAAAAAATAAAAATAAAAAATTAATTTAAATCTACTGGAAATAAAGAGGTGCAGCTTTTGCAAAATTAACAGCAGCACTGAAGTCATCATCTGTCTCTCTGTAGGAACATGCCTGGTGCCATACTGTGACAATCAGGAGAACAGTCAGTCTTATATCACACACACACATGGAGGAGTTATTTATGAAACCACCAGCAGTTCCAGATTCCTGTAACTTTCATATTTTGAAGATAATTGCGGCAGGAAGGCGAGGCGGGACGAAAACAGGAACTTTCTCCTTTCTCCACACAGTGTCTCCGGCTCCACAGCTCCTGAGCTGAACATTGCACAGCTTTATTAAGTTCGTCCTGCTCTTATTCCTAATCACATATTTTGCAAACATCACTCAAAGCCTGTCCTACTATAACATGAGGATCTTCAGACGGCTTTTACCCACAGAAGCCATCGAATCAAATTCCCAATGCAAAAACAGAGCTACTGTTACACCACAGTCCTGGAGTCATTGATCTGAAGATTTGACAGTCCAACATTGACTGACTGATCTGAGCGACTAGACGTCATCCAGCACGTAAACGGTGCTGATCCTTGACAGAAAAAGAGGATCAGTGCAGAAAATGTCGAGTTATCACCATTCCTCGAGTGTCCAGCCTCCTATCAAGCCCACATGGCCCAGAGACTTCGCCTGCTGGCATTCCTGAGGCTCAAAAACCCACTCGAAACATCTCTCCACACACTTATCACAGCCAGGATAAAACAGAGACCACGTCTTATCAGAAGCTGCTCTCCTGATAGGATAACGATAATGTATCTTGGAAAGAACATTTTGCTCACATTCGCACCGACCAGCGCCTGGTCTCGGGATCCGATTATAGCGATGCGAGGCGCAAGAGAAGAGCGTGTTCCTGGTCTATAATCTTCGCTGGTGATGGGTTGAAAATTGAGCGACGCAGCCGATAAGTCTCCTACTCGGGTTGCGTCCTCTGAACGCGTGCCAAGCGGTCGCCTTCGTAATCCTGTAAGAGGTAGGGCCAGACCTATCATTATAGCGCACGGTGCTTTGTGTTTGTCGGTTTAGAGAACGAACGTGAAGACGCGATCGTGTGCGTGTGATTAACGCCGGAATCCTTCGAGTATCATCCCTGCTGTGCTGAAACTCCAGCTATTCTGTTCCGCTTGAAGATCTTCAGAACCCAAAAAAAAAAAAAAAAGGACCACACACACTCAAGCACCATAATTCAGAAGTAAATCTAGGCCATGGGTTCAACATCACTAACAGAGGAGCTTTTTTTATTTTATTTTTTTTTCTAAAATGTGTTTCATCTGCCTGTATTCAAAATCTGATTTGGAATCTCCGATCAATCGCGTGACAAAACCCGATGTGTCGGTATTCTGCTTCTGGTCACGTGTTGCTCGGGAGTGATGCGATATCCTGTCTGCCCAGAAGATCATGTCATCTGCGCTGTGTAAATACTGACCTGTACTCCTTTCCTCCCTCCTTCACCAGTAATTGATGGAAATATGCGCCTGTGCAGTCTTGCTTCCTCAGCAGATTTATTGAAGGGGATGAAAACGGGGCCTTAATACCGGCACACAGGGGCAGAGGCGGGGCAGAGGTGGGGGCAGAGGCGGCCAGACAGAAGAGCGATCGCGTTACAATCAATAGGCTTTAGAAATGCAACCCCATCACTCTGGCGAGGGGCACGCGGAAGAAAAGTGCTCTCTTTGCATCCCTTGCTCTCACTGGAGGCACGTCTACAGATACACTATCTGTTCTGCTCCTCAGAGGACCTGCGCCGATAGTCGGGACTTCCAGAAACTCAGGCCGGAAGTTACATTAAATTTGAGATAAGGGGTTCGTTTTCCTTCGGACCAGGCGAAGCGGAGATCGAACGCATACCTTGAGCGGTGTAATAAGTGATGGACGGCGTTTCTGCAGGTTTCACCAAGTCAAATTTTTAAGAATAAAATTTAAGGCCATGAAATAAAAATAAATAAATAAATAAAGGCGACTGGCCTTACAGAAACCCTAAATTCTTTATTTCATTTTTTTTTAGTTTGTTGTGATTTATTTATTTATTTAATCATTTTATTTATTTAAATTTTTTTTTTTTTTTTTTACACGCAGTATCGCTAAACTTCCACATCGCTGAAAAATAAAATCCGTTTTCCGTCTGTGGTACAATCTGAGAGATTCGCTCCAATAACAAAGCTGATTGGCAGATACACGAAAAAAAAAAAAAATGCTACAACACCACGCAAACAAAAACAAACAAAACAAACACCGTCAAGTGCTGCATCAGCATTTTAATGAGCATTAACGATGTTTCAGAGACAAAAAAATTAGGACCTGTTTAATATTATTTAAAGACCTAAAACAAAGAATTTAAGACTTTTTAAAGCCTAATATTTAGATTTTTTTATTTTAGACTCTTGGGTGGAGATGACTAATGAAGAGAAGAAAAAATTTTAAAAGCATTAGCTGTTGAAAAGATGGATTGTTTGCTTTTAAACTGATATACAAGTCCTGATCAACATACCAAACCTACAGGGGGAGGAAACAAAAATAAAGAAACAGCGCCGCCAATCCACTGCCCCACACTTCCATCAGCTGAACACGTCACAGCTGCCCTCCCGCAGTCCAAAGAATTAATCACACGTTTGTTTATATAGAAAGAGTTAAAAAAAAAATAACCTGACTGATTCAAACCAAGAAATTAAAGAAATAAAATTTTTTTAAAAAGTTACACCGTATGCGATCAAAAAAAAATAATATTTACTCGTTCGTTAGTGCACGGGGGGGAAAAAAAATTAACGAGACAAAAAAATGTAGGAAAGGGAAAAAAAAAAAAAACTTTGATTTTTTTATTTATTTAAAATCAACGCTGACTGAAGCGAGACGTCTGTTTTAGTATTAAAATACTGAGAAGACGGAAGACAATGATGCCTTCAGTCATTCCCACCAATCTTCAAGGTCAGAGGACTGATTAGAACCGAAAACATGCACCGGGGCGAAAGATTTTCCCACCCTATAAAACCTCCCTAACACAGAATCTCAATAAAAGCAGGAAAAAGACTGAGACTCGGAGCAACCTGAAGATTTAACTGGAGAGGAACAGGAGAGTTATTATAAACAACCGCATCTCATTTCACCGGTACGAGTAAAAGATGCTTAGTTTCATATTAAACTTTGCTTCTGAAACGGTGCTGTTTGAGATTTTTTTTTAATTTAATTAACATCTCAAATCAAAGTTACTTAAAAAATAATACAAAAATACAAATTTCCTGTAGCTGCATATAAAGATCCTACGCCGGATTGCCGTTTTTCAGAAGAACATTTCGCAATCGTAAAATACGTCATCAAGCTGGGGGAAAAAAAAAGACGATAAAAACGGAGAAGTAGCACTGTTTTCATAAAACACAAGGTTTCAATTTGTTGAGTCTAAGAAGCCAGAAGCCACTGTTTCTTTACATTACTGATAGTTTATATCAATCACCGTGAAAGCGAGAAGGTTAAAGAGTGACTGGATGAACAGGCTTTAAAAGTGCCAGTGAGATGGAGATGGAAGTTTGTTTTGAAAAGAAAAAGAAAAGAAAAAGAAAAAAGGAAAAAGAAATACAACTGAGATTTGAACTGAAGTGGAAATGAAGCGACAGCACAGGAACGATGCAAAGAAATAAAATGAAGCAATGCTAATGCTGAGAATGCACCCGCTTCCCTCGAACGCTTGCACTGAGCACGTTTCCTGTTCCAACTGTGCAATTCTCGTTTGAGGGTATGTGCAAACAAACTGCGTGATAAGCTGGAAGAGTGAGCGAGCGTAAGGCTTTGGCGTGGTGAGACGTACCTGGGGATGGTCACACACTTGGTATTGATGTTCTGCGTGGTGATGGCTTTCTCCAGCTCGTCCAGCTGGCCCGTCTTTTTCAGCTTCTTCACCAGGCTCTTCACGGCCTTCTCGCACCACTTCTCCTCCTGACCGTTCTGCTCTCCGCCGCCTGCTCCGCCCGAGCCGCTCGCCGACTTCTTCCAGCCCAGCAGGCGCTTCACCACCGGCGGCGTGAACGGCAAGATGGACGACATCCTCGCGGGTTTTTGGAGTTGTAGCCGTGAAACGCGGGGACGTGGTTTGGAAAAAAAAGCACCGGGACGAGACAAACCCGCTTCCCCGAGAAGGCTTCGGGATGGAGGGCCACCAGCCCAAAGTGGCCTAGAGGTTCTGAGGGAATGTTCGTTGGGGGAGCGTAGGGGTGGGAGAGCAGCTTTGGAGTTTGGAGCAGGAAAGGAGGGAGGTTGAGGAGTTACCTGATTGAAGAAAAAAAACAGAAATCAAAAACAGGCTGATGACAGACCAGGGGGAAGAAAAAATAAAAAGCGCACAGGCTCAAAAGGGATTAGGCAGAAACCGACACTGTTGATGGAATTTCACATGCATTACACAAAAGAACACCAACAATGCTATTTTAGGCAAATTACACCAATTTACGACTAGAACAACAACCCCAAAGCAGAAAATGTAAATAGTGGAAATTATTCGACAATTATCAGACAATTCCACTGTTTGTAAACGTTCAAAGCATCAAGAAATAAAGACGGCAGCTTTTAAGTTATCTGGAGTTTCGTTCACACAGTAAACGAGGCAGCGTAATTATTCCTGAAATAAATCTTCACTTCACTCTGAAATCGGTCGTATATAAAAAGCTTAAGCCGTGTATTTCACCCAGCAGATTCACCCCGTGTGACCTGGTGATTTCGAGCATTAGAAAAGGAAAAGGAAAACGTGCAGTGACTGTGCACTATTTCCCTCGACAACCATCCCCAGGTTAAAGAAGAGAAAAGACCTGAAAGGAAAGAGAGTTCCTTTTTCTCCACTACAGTGACGTTGATGCCTTTCTGAAATTTGACAGCTGCTGTTAGGGAAGTAGAAGTAAACGTTTTCGACACAGACCTCGTCGTAGCTTTCTGACATCCCTGAATTATGTAGTGTGGGACTCGAACACACACTGATGAATAAGAGTATGAGGAGGGAGTGGATGGATGGACGGACGAGTGAGAGGGTGAGATGGTGAGAGGGTGAGTGAGTGTGTAAATGAATTAGAGCATGTGCATGGATAATGTTCTTTCAGCATGGATGAATGAGTGAACAGAAGGCTAAATAATTATAATAATACATTTTATTTATAAATAAAATGTGTAAGTGTACTTTCAGCATTGATAGATGGCAGGTGAGTGAGCGGATAGAGGGATGGATGGTTGGATGGATGGATGGATGTGTGAGTGAGCAGATGGATGGATGGATGGATGTGTGAGTGAGCAGATGGATGGATGGATGATGGATGAGTGAGCGGCTGGATAGGCGAGTAAGTGGATGGATAGAT
>JAAIIK010000225.1:307855-344406 GCA_014706435.1 Silurus glanis
GGATAGATGGATGGATGGACGAGTGAGCAGCTGGATAGGCAAGTAAGTGGATGGATAGATGGATGGATGAGTGAGCAGCTGGATAAGCAAGTAAGCGGATGGATAGATGGATGGATGAGTGAGCAGCTGGATAGGCAAGTAAGCGGATGGATAGATGGATGGATGAGTGAGCAGCTGGATAGGCGAGTAAGCGGATGGATGAGAGAGTTGATAGATGGATGCACACAAACACATCAAAGCTCAGGAATTCCAATAGTTCACCCCAAAAACAGGAAACCACCCATTATTTTACTGTGGAAAAACCCAGCAATGCTATAAATCAAAAAGATGTTTAGATGCAGCAGTGGCTCGTTTCTCCCAACATTTGCTGAATGTTCACACAAAAAAATCGATGGATAAATTCCAGTGCAGAGACTCGCAGCGCTGAAAACACACTAATAAACCCGAATCCGGCCATGTTATTAAACAATCCAGCAGCTCAACAACCCGATTTCCTGCTTCAGTCAGCTCAAGGCTGAGGAGGGGAAATGAACCCAGGAGAAGCCTGGAGAGAGAGAAAGCAGGCCTGGAGCGGTGCTGGAGCGGTGCAGGCCATGGAGCAAGTTCACATTAACCATAATATTATAATGAAATGATGATGTGATATTTCTCACCTGGAGCAGATGTAGAATCAGTGAGGGATGAAGGTGTCTAGGAGCTGCATGAGACCCTCCCGGTTTTGTGCAGCAGATCGATCCGGCGGACGCTGAGGGATGCGGCGGCAGCTACAATGAAACAAACCCGGAGTATGAATGCGGCTACAAGCGGATGTTTTTTTTTTTTTTTCCCTTTTTTTTTTTTATAGCGAATATTGTAATAAAAGCCGAACAGCCGCCGGTTACAGAGCGTCAGTTCGGGTTCGGTTCGGAGCTACGCGTCCTCCCGCGAGCCCTGCGCCTTTCGGAACCCTGGAGACCGCTAGCGCGGCTCTGCTACTTTGTTTGACAGAAAAATAAACAGGTTAGAGACGTGTTTGCGATTCCGTTCCTCTGTCTGGATCATTGGAGCTCCTTTCTTTAAATAAAACTCACCTCAAAAACCGCTCGGATGCGAATTCAAACCGGTCCGGTCGCAGAGATATATTTTATTTTTATCACAAATATATATGTAGTTTAAAATCCCCGAGTTTATACTGTATTTTCGTTCCCCCCGGAGCCAAGTTACAGCAGCGGACGACGGCCTCTCATACCGACCAACCTAACCTTAATGTGCTCAATGCGAAACTCTCCCGCCCTCTAACCCGCCCTCGGTTTCTCATTGGTTGAAAGGGAAACCTATTGCACTATGATCTCCTACACGATTCGTCCGAATTTTGTGTCAATCATATTGCAACGTCGTTGTATGCAAAGTGTACCGCTGATCCCATTGGGTGATCAGATTTACTCTGTCGGAATGACGCCTTTGATTGGTCGCTCAGGCTGTCCGTCTAGTGACTTCATAATAGAACAGGGGTGGAGCGAGTGAGTGGATGTGGGTTAGAGCCGTCAGAAACGGAAAGCGTATCCCTCCGCCATTCAACAAAGGCAAAAAAATAGGTCTCGGTTTTCTTTTTGCCTTTTTTTTTCTTTTTTCTTTTTTCTTTTAACCAGGTTGTGGAGCAGTGGTGTAGAAACTCCTGTTCCTTTCCAAAAGTCAACTAAAATCTGTGTTAATATCCATTTTTTGTTAACTGTAACTGTACATCAGGAGCAATGAGGGCAAATTTATATACAGTTTATTATAGAGGCAATAATATAAATGTCTAATCAATTAATTCTAGGGACATTCATATAAACGCATATTAGTTTAATTTTAGGGGACAATGATATAAATGTATATACAGTTAATTATAAGGGCAATGACGCAAAAATATATTAGATTTCATTATATGGATATTGATATAAATGTATATACAGTTAATTATAGAGACAATTAGACTATTAAACGACCTTATTTGATATTTTAATAGTTATAAAGCTGACTTTTATAAGGCTGGGTTGCCAGATTGTGTCTAAGGTGTCAAAATTTTTATTTTCGAACTCACTAAATATCCTCATAATCACTCATCAGTAATATCCAGCCTATTAATTAAGTAACAAACATTAAATACATGAAACACATACAGAAAATAAACACACACACACACACACATTTTTCAAATCACAGAATTTTGTCATACTTTAGCATTAGCAAAGCTAATAGAAGAATCAGGAGAGGCGAAGAATCAAAAAGGACTGGACGGCTAAGAACACTTTCAAATCAGAGTTTCTTCTTTAAGAGACCACAAGAAGTAAGGCCTGGTTCCACAACTGGCAGTTTCAAGCAGTCTGAAGAAGTTTGATTGACTTTGTAGAAGGGTAGCAGCGAAAAATACACTTACACACTACAACAGGGTGAACAGGCTAGGATATGGGATATGAGATCACCTGGACCGAGAAGGAACTAAAAGACGATCTAAATGTAAAGAAGAACTCTGGGAAGGGCTGAAGGAAGCCTGGTATCTTATACAAGAAGATTGCTTCAGAAAACTTTCGGAAAGTCCCATCGAAAGAGTTCAAGATGTGTTTAATGCAAATAGGGGTTACACAAATACTAAAAAATAAATGTTAAAACGTTGCTAAAAACAAAAAACAAGCTGGTGGTGGTGGTGGTGGTGGCCTAAATCTTTTGTACAGTACTTTATACATAAACAAAAGTTATGGAATAATAGTTTTTGCTGTAAAATAAATTTGAGTGATATTTGTTGTTGATTTTGTTTCTACAGTAACAGGTTCTTCTCAAGAACAGGTTCTGTCTCTTTTATGCTTTACATCTAATAAAAATAAACAGGTACAATTTTTTGCAAGAAATGTAACCTATATTTATTTTGTGAAGCCGTGATGCAGCTATTTTGTGATGCAGATCAACAATTTTAGTATGAAAAAGTCATATAAATGTATACTTGTATCTTTCAGAAACATGGTATGCAATTCCATTGTTATGCTGACGACACTCAGCTCTATCTGTCCTCAACACCTACTGTACTTCTGACCTTCATCCATCTTCTCGTTAACAGTTTGTCTGAAGTTAGAGCTTGGTTCTCAAATCATTTTCTTAAAATAAACAGTAGTAAAAGTGAAATACTCCTCGTGGGCACAAAAAATAATCTTTCTAAGACCAGTAGATGATACAGTTGCTTCTTCGATACAAGTTAAGAGCTTAGCAAGAATCATCTCTCAATGAGGATCACTGCTATAAAGATATCCTCTTGATTGGTCTTCTAGAACTCCTGCAATGGACCACATATCTCCTGTTCTTCAACAGCTGCTTCTGCGTTTCGTTTATAAGGTATTACATAACCTGGTTCCTTCATATTTATTTTTTATTGTATGTAAGGCACCTTTAAATAAAATTATTATTATTATTAGTTGCATTTTTCTGTCTTATTAATGCTGCGGGAGACAGAAAGAAAACGAGATCGAGAGATAAATGAATGTTTAAATGTGATGGGTGAATATTCAGAATATGGCAACCCTTCTACTGGTTGTCAGGAGCAGCTCAGGACACAAAGTGCCTCGAGACTTACACAACACTTTCTTTTTTTCCCCATTTCTCCCACGTCATGGATTCATTTATTTGTGTAAAGTGTAATATGTCTTTCAGATCCATGCATTTTCTGGTGAAACATAAGGAGAAGTTTTGTATTGGAGCAGTTTCTCAGTCAACTTTGTCTCAGGTACAACTTTGTACAAAACTGTTGTCTACTGTATGGAAGTTTAGTCAAAGCTCCTGTGTATTTTTGTGGGTTTTTTTTGCATTTTGTGCACTTTTATATAAAGGGAACGTAAAGACATACACAATCACCTGTATCGCATTTCTATTTTCTATAAAATAATATACTACAATATTAGATTTTTAATCATTTGGTTTTACTGTTGCTGTGATAACGATCGGAAAAATCTCCATACAGAGTCAGAAGATAAGAGAAAAGATCAAGAGGCACAAGAAGCACCGGCGTTTTCCTGAGTCAGTTCAGAGCATCCAGACGTCTCAACGTGAGCCTGAACCTAACAACAAACCAGTGAGAACTACACAAACACTCCCACAAATATTTTACAACCCCTGCTTTATAATGCACTTCAGTGCAGTTTTAGAGAGTTTAGTATAGATATCTTTAAATCCCTGGGTGTTTTTGAACAGACAGATGACTCAGAACATCGTCACACTGAAGACCTGGCTGAAGTTCACCAGGGCAATGCGACGCTATCTGATGGGCACAAACAAGTGGACATGCAAAGGCGAGGTATTTCGAAGCTCCTGTTACTGTTAATGTCTTTTATAAAGAAAGACAAAAAACAACAAACCGTAGAGACCGCTAGTAAAAGATCAGTGCTGGCGAAGAGCAAAGTGTGTGTTTATTCAGAATAATAAGCCCTTCGTCTTTAAAGTCTCATAAAACTCACGTTTATTGGGTGTAGCTGGGAAAAGTGTCAACACCGAAAGCTGTCTTTTATTTCAAAGCCCCAACATTTTTTCCCGCATTGATTGCAGAGATTGATTACAAGCTGCAAGAGTTGGCTGCCCAAAATGGGAAAGTGGAAGAACTTGAGAGAATGCTGTTCAAGCTGAAAGAACGTGAGCAGAGAAACGCTGTAATACTGGAGACTCTAATGGACCATCTACAGCAGAATGGGTTTGTTCACACAAACGATCAGGGTTTGAATCTCGTCATACGTACGGTTTCTTTGTGTCGAAGTTGAATGTATGTAAGTTGTTCGGTGGATGTTTTCTCAAACTATTTCCACAATTAAATCAATAACAAAACATTATTATCTCATAGGCAGGACGTGCATCAGAGCAATGAGTCGACTGGACACTTTCCTAATCCAGAGGAGAGCGTAATAGAGAAATATGTGCCTGTTTATAGCTGTGGGGTGCTTTCTACAGAAATCAGGTAACTGAAGATTCTTTAGAAAGTTGTGTTGTGATGTGACTCATATTATTGTGGAACGGATTCAAGAAGCAAACGAGAATTTTATCGAACGCATCTTTCAGTGCAGCGTGAAAATCCTTTCCATCCACAGTACACTTCGCCTTTCTTATCTCCAAAACGGAGGGAGGGATCCTCACATCCTGGCTCACCTGGAGCATTTGTTAGATGCAGCCATCAAATTAGAAACTGGGAAAATGTTTCTCCCTAAACCCAAACGTGAGCGTGAAACCTTCTTATGCTTCTCAGACTTCTTATACACTTAATATTGCTTTTTTTTATTCTAGTTACTTATCCAGACGATGGATGTTTGTGCTGTTAAACAGGTCCAAAGGACGATAGAAGATATCTGAGCAGAGAACTTGTGTCCACAGAGCTAGAAAACCAGTGCTTGGAAGAGGAAATCATGAAACTGGAGTTGAGAAAGAGAAGATCAAGAACAACCTCAAACTGTAACGTCTGGGTTTATTGTACTATTGTGTTATACATTATTACGGTATTGAAATGATAATCTCTTAATCTTACTTACAAAATGTAGAACACATCGAAATCTTTCGAGTTACTGAATCTGATCTTGTGTTTAGTTCGACCTGTTGAACAGAAGATGAGAGCTGCAACGATGGACATTGACCTGTTAAAACAGGAGATTGAGATTAATCGCCTTCAAAAGCAAACTATGAGCAGAAAACAGGTGCCCTCCATAATGGCCTTTCCCCCTCAGGTAAACATTAAATATATCACACACACACACACACACACACACACACACACACACACACATTTCATCCAAATTTACTCTTAGTACTCTCCTGTTTTCTTGTCATGTGACTCATTGATGACCTCCATCTTTATAGGAGGAATTCAGATCATCTCCTGTAACCAAACACCTCATGATAGAATCAGATGGCCTGCATCTCCGACCTTATGATCCAAAGTCAGTCCATACTCAATAAACAAATTTGCATATCGAAGTCTTGGAGAAACGAAAGACTTCAGTTTGGGATTTTCTGTGGGTTTTTTTGTGTTTGTGTTCTAGGACGGGGTTTGTGGTTTTTTATGATTTCCTCCTGGGCTTGTGCCCATCCTACAGAGTTTGTCGGCTGGTGGTGGGGATGTACAGTAGGGACGTATGTTTGGGAAGCCCCTCCATATTGCCCCCGGTCTACTGTAATCCTTTTAGACCTTCTCAGCACAATCAAGAACAAAAAGCAATCTTCGCCAGTAAGCAAGCGGTACCAGAGTAAGTGCCTTTTTGGACGTCAAAACGTAATGCAGTGGAGACAAACATTCTGTCCACAGGTCAAGGCCAGTCTTATACAGGTTTTAATGTGGTCCAACAAATGACTCTTATTTACCACTAGGGGCAAAATACATCAATAAATCATCAAGGCCATAATCACAGTTACTGACAAAATGCTAATGGTAACATGACATGAAAGTTCCAGTGGTGTGAAAATGTATGGTATTGATGACACTTAATTAATTAATTAACTAATTAATTCATTCGTTTTTGTGGCAGATAAATCCTGATTTTAGTCTTAAAGAATTCGTAGTCTGTCTCTTTCAGGCAGTGACAGATGTGGACTAAAACCACTTTCATGTCCTTTTACCCATCCTCTTCTGTGCAGGCATTAATTATCACCATTTTCAGATCTTTAATCAGCTGCTTGGAGGGGTCCGTGGGCACAAGATTTGAAAAAGCAGAACGTTGAATGTACATGACAATAACGTAAAACTGGATGGTTTACTTGTTTTTTTTTTTTTTTTTTGTCCTCAACCAGCGTCCAGCCTGCTTCATCAATCTCTCTAGTAATACAGGTGCAGGCATCAGGAGGTTATGATGTCTACAGTCAGGAAGTCACACATTTAGCACCACGAGGCTGGATGAAGCTCTGCATCTTCGACCATCACAATCGTCTGATTAGAGGGAGATGGAAAGTACCCGTTCGTCTGCTTCCAGCCAAACCATCAATGACAACGGCAGAAGTCAATGCTGTTCCACAGGTTAATTCAGCTACAAATACTCTGTGTTTTAATTATTCGTTATCAGCCCAAAATATGTTAATATTGCTCTGGACTTTATATTTTTCTAGTCAAATGGATCATGAGATGTTAGAGGAATAACGCACTTTGATCGGAATCTAAAAATATTAAGTATATTTTAAATTCTTTTTATTGAATATAACAACTGCCTTTCTATTAAAGGTCAACTGATAGTGGATTAATCAACCAATAGTTTTTAAAATGGATAAAAAACAAACACTTGATGTTAAATAGTCCCGAACTTTATTACAAAAATAAAACAATTATTGAAGCATGAAAATGTGCTAAATAAAATCCATGTAAATATAATAATTGATAAATATATGATATAATTAATACATTATAAATTATAAATATAATATATCGCTCTTAGTGCAGTGCGCAGTCTTACATGTAAAAAACAAACAGTACATGGCGTCAGTGATACGCCTCTAGAGGTCGCTCTCGTACTGTATAATGACAGTGGACATTTTCAGAACCTCCAGCATTGGACGCTACCCGGAAAAACTAACGGTAAGGATTTTTTGACGATAAGTGATAGTTCCAGCAATCAACTATCAGTGCTGATTAATCGGCAAAACCGATTTTATGTTTCTATTATAAGTACAAATGTACAGGAAATGACCCAAACAATATTGATTTGGTAGATAGAAACTGGGATAGTTTTCTAAAAATCCTTTTATTATCTATATTTCTTAATATATATTTCTCATAATTCAGGTGCAAACATTTTTTTTCAGCACTGGTAGAAATAGACCCATGGCTGTATTTTATTTTCACTGTAGGTGGACAATGCAGAATTATACCTGAGAATTGTTAACGCAAGAGATGCTGAGATTCAGAGCTCTGTTCCAGTCAGCATCAACAACGCTGGGATCTACCAATACCCCCCTGTGGTATGTGCCTCACCTCTCGATGATTATATTGTATTGTTTTATTTACTTTTTTAGGTCAGCTCTGTTGTTTGGCTCTGTGACAACAAAATGCACCTTAACATGTGATGTGGGGGAATGGGGCATGACGGATGGATGGATGGAAGGAAGGATGGGTGGGTGGGTGGGTAGTTGGGTACTTGGTTAAGTTAGTGGATGGATGGATGGATGGATGGATGGATGGATGGATGGATGGATGTTGTCTATGTTCACAGTCATGTTAAAAAAAAAAAAAATAATTATAATAATAATATCACGTTGTCCTTTTACATTGTTCGAAATGTCCTGCAGGAGGCAAAGCTGTCACACTGTTTTAGCCCAATAATCCAACCCTCCACCAGGATTCCAGGATTGAAAGAATGTTTGTCAAATATTACAAATCCATCTGCTGTGCCATTGTGGGCCATACTATTCATAAAGGATTTCATTTCATCCAATACAAACAATTATCACATGTGAAAATGATTATTGGTAAAGGCAGAGCACATCCAGACAAACAGGTTCAACTCTGCTCTAAAGCTTTATATTAAGCTGAGCCAGAGATTTGCTTCAGATTAAAAAAGTACCTCTAATTATGTGTTTTTTTTTTTATATATTTTTAGCAGTCACAGAGACACCAGTTGGGGATGCAGGAGCCTTATGAAGCCATCCAATCTCCATATGTTCAGAGTGCTCAGGTCCATGCATCTGTCTGTAGTCAGCGCCCTGTAAACACTCCATCATAACCTAAAGTGAGCTTTTGTCAGCTGACTTACAGAAATTAATATTCAACAATTAATGCCATTAATAACAGCCCCACATTGTGTGTATCACTGATTAAATATTGACGTATTCTGTTATGAAATATGGTTGCGAATGCTTTGGTATTAAACTCACCAAAATATCTCTTTGATTTATATCTCAATCCAATCTATTCTGTGTCCTATTTGCTATTTTTGACTGACCTGCTTTATACATGACCTGTCTTATAAATAGAACGATTTCACAACAATATACAACTTTATGAAAATGCATAATAAAAAATAAAAAAATTTTCATCTGTCTGTATGATTGCGGAATTAATAAAATATATGTGTTGTACATAAAACTACACTTAAACTACATCTATCTATCTATCTATCTATCTATCTATCTATCTATCTATCTATCTATCTATCTGTTTGTCTACTTATATTGGAAGTGATATTAATGCATTTAATTAAAGATAATGAATGTAGAAATTGTTATATGTAGTATCTGGGTTTTTGTTTGTTGGTATAAATCTATAACAGAGATTCCCAAACTAGGGCCCATAAGCCAAAGTTGGCCTGTGGTGGCTTTTGATTTGTTTCACCATTATATTTATAATTTAATATTAATTATAATCTAAACTGTTCTATGTTTTAAGAGGCAAAATTGAAATGAAAAGTGGAGAATATAAGTGAATTTGAAAAAAAACATTTGAAGAATAAAGAGCAGATTTGTGTCTCTTATTAGAGCTCACTGATATTATAAGCATATGGCTGTAAAGCGAATAAATATATTAAGCATTGAACTCTACTGTACAATAAAAGACAATGTTTCAGCATTTATATTGTAATATTTACATGTTGTTGTTTTTTTTTATTAAACCAGAAAGCTTTGAATCGAAAACTGCATTAGTTTATTTATTTTTAAATATTATGAAATTATAATTGAGGGTAATTATGGCAACTTTCATTTGAATAATTTATTTTGGTTTAATGCAACTTTCACTTTTCATTTAAGTTTGATATTTGGCCCTTCAGAGAAAAAAGTTTGGGGCCCCTGATCTATAAAATAAAAGGACATCATAGGCGATACCATTAGTTTGTCAGCTGTATTGACTCCCCCTATCATGGCTTGAATTGGTGGTTTCCAGGTGAATGAACGCATAAAAGCGCAGTTTGCGCGGCAGTGGCGCTGAATTTCTTCCCCGACCGGCGCAGGCATGGCCTCGCTGCAGCTCTCCACAGTGGCAGCAGTTTTCAGTGTTTTATTAATGACAGGTAATATTTTCACAGCCTACAGCATCGTTTTGTCAGTGTCTAGAAGAAGGTGCAGAAATCCAAAGTCGTTTATTTCTCTCTCCAAGTTTAACGCGCTTCACCATGATGCTTTACTTTGATTAGATATTTCATCACTAATAACATAAAACTGTAATAAACAATGTGTCTAAATAGGTTTGTGAACCGGATGTGCTAATATTCCTAATTACTACGTTTTAATTGGATTAATGACCGTTGGTAATTGGATTATTAGTGGTGCGCGTGAGGTTGAGCAGTTTGCGCCAGATGATTCCCAGGTGCTCCCAGTCCTGCCTCTGCATCCTCCCCGTTTTATTTTGTAGTATTGTTTTAATAATAATTAGCTTTTTAATTCTTTTGTTTTTTTAATTTTATTTATTTTTT
This sequence comes from Silurus glanis, assembly GCA_014706435.1. Taxonomy (NCBI): domain Eukaryota; kingdom Metazoa; phylum Chordata; class Actinopteri; order Siluriformes; family Siluridae; genus Silurus; species Silurus glanis. The sequence goes on from JAAIIK010000225.1 coordinate 318,226, forward strand.
ACTTTATTTATTTTAGGCCTAGCTGGAAAATGTGGCAGGAACCACTGGCAGTGTGATGATGGAGCCTGTATTCTCCGCTCCTGGAGATGTGATGGTGCAGGTGACTGCCTGGATGGATCTGATGAGATGGATTGCTGTACGTGTTCTTTCATTGGTTCATTCACCTTGTGACCAAACTGGTAGACAATCTTTAGCATTTGTTCTGTTTGTATATGCTATTTTTTTTTTTTATTTGCTGCTTTACTTTGGGGACATTCTTAAATTCTCCTTGGGCCTTCTTAATCCAGCACACATTTGAATTTGCTGGATGCGCTTCCTGACTTAATCCTCCTTAGTTTATCCAGGTTTGAACTGGCCCTGGGAGTTTGCTGTATTCCAGCTGCAGTCAAATTAACCTAAATTTTGCAGGTGACCCTGTCTGGTACTGTATTGTCTAATAATTGAAATGATTGTGTTACATGTATAGTCAGTCTGTCTTTTTCTTTTCCTGTTTCTAAAAAAGAAATTTGGGAAAACTACTGATCTGAAGTTGTGATTTTGTAGGCCTTGGATTTTGATGAAACTACCAGTCAGTCCTATTCTGCAATTCAATGGACTGAAGCATCTCATTTAGTTGTGTAAATGTTGTAGCTTTCTAGTTGAAGCTACAAAATGGATGCATTTAATAAAGTTTTTATATCTCTAACATTTTCCAGCCTGCCCTCCAGAGAACTTTGAGTGTTTTGATGGCACATTGTGTGTGATGGGGTCTGCGGTGTGTGATGGCCAAACCCAGTGTCCGGATGGGTCTGATGAACTGAACTGTAACCTGTATGAGGGCTGCCTCACGGGTGACTGGAAATGCAAGAACAGCATTTGCATCTCACTGAGACTCCGGTGCAATGAGTTTGATGACTGTGGTGACGGCTCGGATGAAGAAGGCTGTGGTGAGCTGCAGCGTTCACTCAACATGTTGATGTTGTTTTTGTAATTGCGTGCATGTTAAATCCTAGTGTGTGAATGTGTGTGGGGCAGGATATTGTGGAGATCTGAATGTGCGCTGTCTAAATGGAACTTGTTTGACTCTGAGAGAGAGATGTGATGGAGTTCCTCATTGTTCTGATGGAAGAGATGAACCTGTTACATGTGGTATGGCTGCATCATTTGTTTCTTTTTCCATCATGTCCATAATTCTGCTTTTAAGATGTGCAATAAATCAGAACAGGTTACATTAATGCAGGTGTAATAATAATAATAATAATAATAATAATATTTATTTATTTATATATATATATATATATTTTTTTTTTTTTAAGGAAATTTTGGAAAAGCAGCTCTCATGACTTTACCATGACTGAAATTTCACATTTATAATTTGTCCTGTGCCACAAATTGCAGAAAGCCAAGATGTTGGATTTGAACTTGAAACAGGGGATATAAACACTGCTTTCTGTCCCGTCATCCTTAACATTCTTGTTTAAACACATTTCAGGTAAAATGTGTCGAGATAAAAATGGTGGCTGTAGCCACACGTGCACTGATCAGCTCTGGGGAGCAATGTGCTCTTGCCCCAGTGGGATGAAGCTCTCAGCAAATGGAGTGAAGTGTGAAGGTATTATTATTATTATTATTATTATTATTATTATTATTATTATTATTATTATTATTATTCAGTACCTTGTGAAAGTGTAGTGGTTGCCAAATTGATGAGGCTTTAATGTGTCTGTAGATGTCGATGAATGTGCACAACCCTATGGGCCCTGCATGCACATATGCATTAATACCAAAGGATCCTTCCAGTGCCGGTGCCGCCCAGGTTTCCAGCTACAAGGTGGTACCGTGTGCCAGATACAAGGTACAGTTAGGTGATCATTAATTCTGTTTTCATTAGTAAACAGATTTTCACATGGAGTTTTTTGTTTTGTCAGGAAACGATACTAAACTACTTACCACTAAGAAGGGACTTCTTGGTTTGATCGCTGTAAACGACAGATCGTTCTTCCCTCTCACTGGGATCAGCAGTAATCCACTGGCTTTAACTTTTGACTTTGAACGGAACCTTGTCTTTTGGGCTGATGGGAACGGCAACGTCTATAAAACTTTGGATCAGAAGAGCAGTGTCCTTTATTCAGGTTAGTTGGACCCAGATGATTCTTCCGCAGCATGTTTCATACAGCAGTTTCTCAGTGATTGAGATTTGTGAACAGTAAAAACGCTGTAAAATGTGACATTTCTTGGATATTGTTAAAATGTCATTGAATAAACTGATTGCACGTACTGGTCGAAGTGGGTTTGTTGTGTTTGCTCAGTTTAATTTGTCATCCTGTACACTTGTGTATTACGGCTTAAATGTATTGGCGTATGGGTCATTTTTGTCTGTTTAAATATATGATTGTCCTTGTAAATGAATTGAAATGGAAACATTTCTTCCTGCTGCTTTAATGCTTGTTTTTCCTCTCTGAAGGACAAACTGGCATCCAGTCTCTAGCTGTTGATTGGCTCAATGGGCAACTTTACTGGACTAACGCCGAGCTAAAAGGCATTTATACAGGCGCGTATGATGGTAGTTCTGTTGGCGTAGTCTTATCCAAAGATACCGATCCAACAGAATTGGTTCTTCTTCCCACTGAAAGGTGTGTGCGCTTGTATATTGGATGCATTTAGTGGTTAAATTTCACTTTTTATAGCATTTTCTATTTCTTTATAGCACCATGTTTTGGATTAATAAAGGCCCAAACATCTTGACTATTGAGAGCGCTGCAATGGACGGCTTCTTGAGGACTTCGTTGATGGTTGTAACTGCACAGTTACCGAGAGGTCTTGCGTTAGATGTGGCAGCACGAAGGTTGTATTGGATAAGTGAGTTCAAAAAGGTAGGAGCTTCTTACTTGATACCCACCCCCTAAATCCAATTATTTTATTTTTTTTTGGCAAAAGTATTTTAATTTAATGTTAATTGTTTTAACGAACATTGCAGTCAGTTGAGACAGTAAAGGTGGATGGTACAGGACGGCACACCTTTCGGGAGTTCTTTAAAGGACGGGTTGGTCAGAATCTGGCTGTGTTTAATGGTTTGTTCTATTGGACTGAAGACAGGCATTTGTGGCAAGCACCTGAAAACCAGCCTAGTAAAAAAAACTTTCTTCTAAAGGGAGAACTAACAACCGTAATGGTCTATCATGAACTTCAGCAGCCCCGAGGTAGGCCTACTGCACTGGTAGATTTAAATTCACTTGATTTAAATGTTTGGAAAGAAAAGTAATTGTTTTAATAATTATATGTGCACCAGGTCTTTCTCCATGTAGGAAATCAGGCTGTCAGCTCTGCATGCCCTCTCTAACCAGCCTTAGTGGTTACACCTGCTCCTGCTCTGAGGGAAAGCTTTCTGTGCAACGTGGATCATGTGAATGTATGTGATGGGAATTTCGTGCATTAATCACTCCGGTTGAATGATTCTATTTGCACAATTTTATCATTTGTATTTAAAAGGAGCTTTTATATATTTGCTGTACATACTGTATATTGCTACTATTTGCACTAGATGTTAAACTGCTCTTCTCTCCTACCCCATTCTGTCTGCTCTCAAGGGTTTAAACTTGCCTATGCAACACCCACAACCATATACACACTGGAATATACTACAAATGGTCCTGTTAAATCCATTCTCTTCTCCTCTGATGAGGACATGCAAGCATTTGATGTGGACTGGAAGAGAGGATTGGTTATTTGGGCTAATCTTACAGGCCACGTGAAGGCTCATGTGCTCAGGGAGGGTCGCTCAGAATATATACCAACTCTGAAGCCTGGTATGTGCCATAATGTAACTATGTTCTTTTTTTGTCCATATGAAATTGCCCTTTTTTTAAAAATGTATTAATTTTTCTTTAAGTTTGTGTTGTCAGAGTTGACCAGAAAACTGAAAACTTCTACTGGGTTTCCTGTGATGAGCTCTCAGTTGGTGCCACCCATATTAGCCTCCCTGATCAGAGCGTTTCAAGCCATTTGTACCAGGCAAGTAGTGAAATCAATGACCTTTTTGTGGATTGGCAGCGAGGTCAGTTGTACTGGCTGGAGGACAGTCAGATCATCACCATGAAGCTAGGCCTGTTGGGTGGAAATGCAAAAGCCATCTACCGCTCTGAAGACAAAAGCATCGGCCACGTTGTATTTGATCGCAGAGCCTACAGCGTCGTTTGGCACTCGCAAAATGGTCTGTAGTATTTTTTTTGGTTTTGTTTTTCTTAATGAACTTCGAAAATGCATTATTTCCATTTCTCTTACAGAACTGCAAGTATTGAGTCTTCTGAAGAGAAAAAAGTACACTGCAGGTGAAAGATGGACTTTTCCAGGTTTGATCGCAGCTGCCTATGAGCCCTACATCGTGACTGTCCTCAATGACGTCATCATGCTGTGGAAACGGCAAGATGGAACACTTGTGAAGGCAGTGACTGTGGAAAGTGCCATTGTTGATGTAACTGTAGCTCTGAATGAACTACAGCAAGGTGAGTAGTTTTCTTTTTTTTTCTATACCCAAAAGACATTGATTTTGTTCTAAACAGCTAATCTACACTATATTGCCCAGTTTGCAGACACCTGTTCAGAAGTGTTTTTTGAGCGTCCCAATTTGCTCTTATATTTGTGAACGTTTCTATTAGCTATTTTTTGCTCCAGATTGGCACCTTTTTGTATTGGTTCCTTGAGCGAGTACAAAAATGGTAATCCTTTTTTCCTCTTTCCTCAGATGCACCTCTGTCTTCTCCAGGAACAGACTGTGAAAAGCCTTCCATGTTGTGTAAAGAAACATCGTTGTGCATGCAGCAGGCTTGGCTTTGTGATGGAACAAAAGACTGCCCTGATGGATCGGATGAGATGAATTGTCGAGAGTTGTGTTCAAAAAGAGGTGCTTCAGGTTGCCAGAACAGTAAATTTCACACCATATTGTTTCATGGATTTTTATTGTGGTCCCCTGAACTCTCTTCCAGGTGATTTTCAGTGTAAGGATGGAAGTAAGTGTGTTGCACGATATCTGTTGTGTAATGGACGTCCTGACTGCACTGATGGCTCAGATGAAATGAGCTGTTCTCTTACAACCAACACCAAAAACGTCACTCCCTTAAAGTGCCGCTTGGGTTCAAAACTCTGTCGGGATGGAAGTGACTGTGTCCACCACAGGCATGTGTGTGATGGACAGTTTGACTGTAAGGATGGATCGGATGAAGATGGCTGTGAGCGTTGGTGCAAAGCAGGTAAATACTAACATTGCTTTATCACATGCCATCTTTTATACAGGTCAAAAATAATAATAGATGTTTCTTCAGACCAGTTTCAGTGTGCTCATGGGAGGATGTGCATCGACAAGAAGCTGGTGTGTGATGGGACGCCTCAGTGTCAGGATCGCTCTGATGAAATGGACTGCTTTACACGCACCAAGAGCTGCAGCCATCGCTGTGATAATAAAACCCGCTGCATCCCAGACACCTTCCTGTGTGATGGAGAGAGAGACTGTCTAGATGGCACTGATGAAGCAGACTGTCGTGAGCTCTGTAATGAAGATGAAATCTTTTTTCATAATAGTTTGTGTAAATTCTCTGTAAAATCTTAATGGGTTTTGTTTTTTAAAGCTTCTGCTGCTGCGACTCCTAAAGTTGAAAAGTCTCCAGAACCAGTGTGTGAAAGTCCTTCTGTAAAGTGTCCCGGAACATCCCTGTGCATCAGTCAGTCTCAGCTGTGTGATGGAATATTGGATTGTCCTGATGGGTTTGATGAGCTCCACTGTTTACACGCCTGTTCAGATCCAGGTACTGTGTGAACGCAGTATTTCTGAAATTGATTCCTGATCACATTTCTAACTGTATGCCCCCAAACCCCCCCATGTAGGCCACTTCCTGTGTAAGAACAAGAGGAAGTGTATTGAACGAGCCCTGGTGTGTGATGGAGAAAAGCACTGCAAGGACGGGTCTGATGAGGAGAACTGTGGACAAAAACGTGACTTTTCTCTTCTTCCAATTAATATTTCAATATTTTGTTTTGTATTCTCTTTTAATTCATATTCATTTTTCCTGCTGTTACTGTAGCTCCTGGAATTAAAAAGTCTCCAGAAACAGTGTGTGAAAGTCCTTCTGTAAAGTGTCCCAGAACATCCCTGTGCATCAGTCAGTCTCAGCTGTGTGATGGAATGTTGGATTGTCCTGATGGGTTTGATGAGCTCCACTGTTTACACGCCTGTTCAGATCCAGGTAATGTGTGAACGCAGTATTTCTGAAATTGATTCCTGATCACGTTTCTAACTGCTTAGAATTTTCTCCATGTAGGCCACTTCCTGTGTAAGAACAAGAGGAAGTGTGTTGAACGAGCCCTGGTGTGTGACGGTCGCTCGGACTGTTCTGATGGATCAGACGAGGCCCAGTGTCCGACTTGTCCTCTGCACTGTGACCAGGGGACGGTGTGTCTGACCAGCCAGCAGTTCTGTGATGGACGTATGGACTGTAAAGATGGCTTGGATGAGAGGAACTGCTGTATGTTCTGCTGTAATGAACACTGTCTTCATTTTAGGTAAATTGTTTGTAATCAAGGTTAATTCTCTGACTTGGTTTTGTAGATAAACCTGGCAAAAAACCTACAAAATCATCCCTGAAATGTCCCGTGGGCTTCAAACCATGCAGAGATGGAAGTGAATGTATCCTCTATAATCACGTGTGTGATGGAGAAAAGGACTGCAAGGACGGGTCTGATGAGAGAAACTGTGAAAAGCAATGTAATAAAGGTAAAGATTTTACTTGTATTTTCTTACAAGGTTCCATCAGCCAATTAGTCAGTTTCACATTGTCATCATGGCTAGCTGTTGAGGTGAAGTGATCAATATGTAATTTCTAACCATTATTTATTAGCTTTACACTGTAGTGTGTTTGCAGTAAAATGTTTTGTTCCCACCCCATATCTTTTAATACCCCAGACCAGTTTCAGTGTGCTCATGGGAGGATGTGCATCGACAAAAAGCTGGTGTGTGATGGGACTCCTCAGTGTCAGGATCGCTCTGATGAAATGGACTGCTTTACACGCACCAAGAGCTGCAGCCATCGCTGTGATAATAAAACCCGCTGCATCCCAGACACCTTCCTGTGTGATGGAGAGAAAGACTGTCTAGATGGCACTGATGAAGCAGACTGTCGTGAGCTCTGTAATGAAGATGAAATTTTTTTTCATAATAGTTCATGAGTAAATTTTCCGTAAAATCTTAATGGCTTTGTTTTTGTTTTAAAGCTTCTGTTGCTGCGACTCCTAAAGTTGAAAAGTCTCCAGAACCAGTGTGTGAAAGTCCTTCTGAAATGTGTCCCGGAACATCCCTGTGCATCAGTCAGTCTCAGCTGTGTGATGGGATGTTGGATTGTCCTGATGGGTTTGATGAGCTCCACTGTTTACACGCCTGTTCTGATCCAGGTAATGTGTGAATGCAGTATTTCTGAAATTCATTCCTGATCACATTTATAACTACTTTGAATTTTTTCCATGTAGGCCACTTCCTGTGTAAGAACAAAAGGAAGTGTGTTGAACGAGCCCTGGTGTGTGACGGTCGCTCGGACTGTTCTGATGGTTCAGACGAGGCCCAGTGTCCTACTTGTCCTCTGCACTGTGACGAGGGGACGGTGTGTCTGACCAGCCAGCAGTTCTGTGATGGACGTATGGACTGTAAAGATGGCTTGGATGAGAGGAACTGCTGTATGTTCTGCTGTAATAAATATTTTTCCTTTCAGGTAAATTGTTTTATAATAAAGGTTAATTCTCTGACTTGGTTTTGTAGATAAACCTGGCAAAAAACCTACAAAATCATCCCTGAAATGTCCCGTGGGCTTCAAACCATGCAGAGATGGAAGTGAATGTATCCTCTATAATCACGTGTGTGATGGAGAAAAGGACTGCAAGGACGGGTCTGATGAGAGAAACTGTGAAAAGCAATGTAATAAAGGTAAACGTAATCATTATAATAATAATAAGCTTTACACTGTAGCGTGTTTACAATTAAATGATTCTGTGCTCACTGATTCCTTTAATACCTCAGACCAGTTTCAGTGTGCTCATGGGAGGATGTGCATCGACAAGAAGCTGGTGTGTGATGGGACGCCTCAGTGTCAGGATCGCTCTGATGAAATGGACTGTTTTAAACGTACCGAGAGCTGCAGCCATCGCTGTGATAATAAAACCCGCTGCATCTCAGACACCTTCCTGTGTGATGGAGAGAAAGACTGTCTAGATGGCACTGATGAAGCAGACTGTCGTGAGTTTAAACATTTTTAGTTTTCTTTTTTGTTTTTATTATGCTGACCACTAAAGGGTATTTAAATGAAGAGTAGTTATCTAGTGTGCAATCTCTTAAACAGTATTCTACTAAACTTCGTTCACCTTTACTCTCACTCTCATTTGCTGGTCATGTTGAAAGAATTGAATACCAGACGGTAGTTATGATGAAACTGTCCAGATTGGATTATCCATTGGAGCAAATGAAATGAAACTGTGTATAAACGTGACGTTCCAATGTGTGAGGAAATTGTCATTATTGGTCGAGTATTAGGATGAATCGGGCAGGTTGCTAAGCTTCACTAAGAGTAAAAAACATGCAGAGTTACGTATTCAACTATAATACAAGAATATACAATGTTATGAATGTACGTTCGATGCCACCCAGATGGGTTGGTTTCCCTTTATAAATCTGGTTCCTCTCAAGGTTTCTCCCTCATACCATCGGAGTTTTTCTTTGCACTTGTAAGGAACAAACGTACATTATTTTATTTGTGTAAAGCTGCTTTGAGACCATGTTAATTAAATGCTATACAAATAAACATTATTGAATTATACATGGATTTAAATTGGTGTGCGTTATGATCAGAACTTTTTTCCACAGCTGGAGATTCCACAGACAATAAGGCATCTTCTAAATTGGTGCCAATAACTTTATCAGCTAATCAGGACTGTAGAAGCCCCTCGGTGTTCTGTGCGAGCACATCATCGTGCATGTTCCCGACTCAACTCTGTGATGGAAAGTTGGATTGTCCTGACGGCTCAGATGAGCTTTCCTGTATAGATTCATGTCAGGAGAAGGGTAATGTGCATGTGTGCTTGAAAATGATTTACTTGTCCTAGAAGCAGAAAAATAAGTAACACTTTACTGTACTTTTCAAGGTGACTTCCTTTGTAAGGACCAGAAGAAGTGTATCGAGGTACATCTGAGGTGTGATGGCCGTTCAGACTGCACTGACGGCTCTGATGAGGCGGATTGTCTTGCACCTGGTTTGAAGTGTCGCTTGGGTTCGAAACTCTGTAGGGATGGCAGTGACTGTATCCTGAACACCCATGTGTGTGATGGAGAGCTGGACTGTAAGGATGGATCCGATGAAGATGGATGTGACCTTCAGTGTAATCCAGGTCAGATTTGAAACGTTAAATTTTTTTTGGTGTAGCAGATGACGGTTTGAGATGAAGGCTTTTAAAATTCACATCTGTTTTTCCTCCCAGGGCAGTTTCAGTGTCGTAATAGCAGGAAGTGCATCGGCAGGAAGCAGGTGTGTGACGGGGTTCCTCAGTGTCCCGATAACTCTGATGAATCAACATGCTGGAAGCCTTCGCGAAGCTGCGCGTTGCGCTGTGACCAGAACAGTCTCTGTATTCCGGAGATCTTTATTTGCAACGGGATCAGGGATTGCTGGGATGGATCTGATGAAACTGACTGCGGTACGTCACCAAAAAAAATCGAAAATCCTCTTGAGTTTGCATGAGTTGTTGTTTTCTCTCGACTCGGCTGAGTTTTGAATGTTTACGCAGTTATTTTTTTCAGCAGGAAACCCAGGACCACATTCCCTTTGCAAAAGCCCATTTATACCATGCCTGGCAACCTCAAAGTGCATCTCCCAGAGTCAGCTCTGTGATGGCAAAAAGGACTGTTCTGATGGGTCTGATGAAAGACCATGCCTTCAGAACTGTCCTTATGATGGGGGTAAAATAATTTATTCCCCCCCCCCCCCCCCATGTTATTAGTTGCCTCTTCAGAAGTGCTCTGAATAAGACTTAATGTCTTCTCTTTTAGATGACTTTCTGTGTAAAGACCGGCGGAGATGTATTGACAGGAATCTGGTCTGTGATGGACGTCCTCACTGCACGGATGCTTCTGATGAGGTGGACTGTCCGACCGTGGCTGCTTATTCGACCGAAGACGCTCCCGTGAAGTGCCGTTTGGGGTCGACCCCCTGTAAGGATGGCAGCGACTGTATCTTGCACAGTCATTTGTGTGATGGAGAGAAGGACTGCAAAGATGGATCTGACGAAGAGGGATGTGACGTTAATTGCAAAACTGGTAAGAAAACGAAGCCAAATCACATCCTTTATGATCTCTGGTTCCGACCTGATCGTTTTTCTCTTCTTAAACCATTTCTAGGGCAGTTTCAGTGTGCTCATGGAAGGAAGTGCATCGATGCTTCTTTCGTGTGTGATGGCAAGCCACAGTGTCAGGATCGTTCTGATGAAATGGACTGTTTCCAACGCACAAAGAGTTGTAGCCATCGGTGTGACAATAAAACACGCTGCATCCCAGACAACTTCCTGTGTGATGGAGAGAGAGACTGTATTGATGGCACTGACGAATCAGACTGTGGTAAGACGTTTATTCTTGGCTTGGAAATGGCATGTTTTATTTATATTAGTCATTTGGCTGATGCTCATATCCAGTGCTACTTACATTTATTTTATTGATGCACCTGATCAGCTATGGGGTTGAGGGGCTTGTTTAGGGGCCCAAGAGTGGCAGTTTGGTGTGGCTGGGATTAAAACTCATAACCACCTGATCCAATGCCTTAAGCTACCAGCCTTGTTTCCAAAATCTCTTTGCAATTTACCTCTGCAAAGCGTGTAGCATATTGATTTTCTGGAGAAACCATTTACAATTAATCTATGGCCAGTTTATTGGACAAACCGTTACACATACAGGACTTCACACAGGGCTTCCAGGAGGCAAAGCAAAAAGAGAAAATGTGGTACAAAATAAACCTCCAGATACCCCCTTTTTCCTGTCTGCCTTGGTAATGCATAATGAAAATTTCTCTCCTCTGATGTAGTGCCATAGGATTAAACACGACATTTCAACCCGCCGTGTCATTGATTGCCTTTCTTACTGATTTGAAACTGACTTTTACAATTATCTTGCGCTCACGCTGTAGGCTATCCTACACAGCTGCAACGCTGTGAGGCTCCTTCCGTGTTGTGTCGAGGGGGAAAACTATGCATCTCGAACTCTAAACTGTGTGACGGAAAGCGTGATTGTCCCGATGGCTTCGATGAAGAATCTTGTTTCAAGAAATGTCCAAAATCAGGTACTGGAATAATCCATGAAATCCTGATACAAATCAGGACTGTATGATGGTTTAATGGCTTTTTCTGGGAATTGATTTGTTTTATTAAATATAGGTGACTTTTTGTGTAAGGACCGAAGAAAGTGTGTTGAGAATGGTTTGGTCTGCGATGGCCGCCCTGACTGCAATGATTCCTCTGATGAGGAAGGGTGTCCCAGGGTTCTTGTGACGCCAAACAAACCAGGACCACTGAGGTGTCGTCTGGGTTGGAGACCTTGTAAGGACAGAAGCAAGTGTGTGCTCTATAGTCATGTATGTGATGGAGAGGTTGACTGTAAAGACGGTTCTGATGAAGATGACTGTCAGGATCGGTGTAGACCAGGTAAAGTATATGGAAAGCTCTTAATTTGAATAGTGAGTTTTAGCGTGTGTTTAGGATGTTTTTTTTTTGTGCAATTTGTCCCAGACCAGTTTCAGTGTGCTCATGGGAGGATGTGCATCGACAAGAAGCTGGTGTGTGATGGGACTCCTCAGTGTCAGGATCGCTCTGATGAAATGGACTGCTTTACACGCACCAAGAGCTGCAGCCATCGCTGTGATAATAAAACCCGCTGCATCCCAGACACCTTCCTGTGTGATGGAGAGAAAGACTGTATTGATGGCACTGATGAAGCAGACTGTAGTAAGTGTCATAAAGAGTGTCCTAAAAATATTTCTGGTCATTTAGAAATGTAAATTTTTAGAATAGAAAAGGGGCCATTAAATATCAGTGTTCACTCTGCATTAGTTGTAAAAATGGTCATACACAGTCGCAAGATATTTTTATTTAATTTTTGTGGAGCTTTAATTCTTTAAAATGACTCGTCTTTTGAGTTCCAATTTTGTACTGGATGCAGAACGGTGGTATTTACAGCACAAAGACTAAAGTTTGGCAGGCAGAGTTAGATTACATACTTTAATGTTACATTTTATGATGAATTCACGTTAGGAGTAATTGCTGTATTTCACAGCTGAGAGTAATACGAAAAAATCCGGACCTCCGTCCCTGAAATGCGCTGTGGGCTTCAGACCATGTAGAGATGGAAGTGAGTGTATCCCCTCCAGTCATATGTGTGATGGAGAAAAGGACTGTAAGGACGGGTCTGATGAGGAGGACTGTCGGCGCAAAGGTAATCGGCTTCCACAATAAGATGTTGGCGTTTTGTAAAAAGTTTTTTCCTGTATTACATGATACTTTTTTTATTGTTGTGTTTTGCAGTTGTCCCTGAAGCTCCACCAGAAAAAAAGTCTCCAGAACCAGTGTGTGAAAGTCCTTCTGTAAAGTGTCCCGGAACATCCCTGTGCATCAGTCAGTCTCAGCTGTGTGATGGGATGTTGGATTGTCCTGATGGGTTTGATGAGCTCCACTGCTTACACGCCTGTTCAGATCCAGGTAATGTGTGAACGCAGTATTTCTGAAATTGATTCCTGATCGTTTCTAACTGCTTAGAATTTTCTCCATGTAGGCCACTTCCTGTGTAAGAACAAGAGGAAGTGTGTTGAACGAGCCCTGGTGTGTGATGGTCGCTCGGACTGTTCTGATGGTTCAGACGAGGCCCAGTGTCCTACTTGTCCTCTGCACTGTGACGAGGGGACGGTGTGTCTGACCAGCCAGCAGTTCTGTGATGGACGTATGGACTGTAAAGATGGCTTCGACGAGAAGAAATGCCGTATGTCCATTTTGCAGTTTAATTAGCATTAAAGCGGGCAAAATGTCTTGTGCAATACATCTGAATGTATTTTACAGATAAGGGTCAGAAAAATACTGCAGGCTCTTCGGCTCTGAAATGCCGTCTGGGCTTCAAACCATGCAGGGACGGAAGGGAGTGTGTCCTCTCCAGTCATGTGTGTGATGGAGAAAAGGACTGCAAGGACGGGTCTGATGAGAAGGATTGTGAACGGCAGTGTAAAAAAAGTAGGAATTTTTCAGGTTTTTTTTTTTAGTGTACATTATTTCTAGCACGAGTATGGATTGGTCAGAGTAATTTTTTTCTTTTTCTCTCTAATCCTTGTAGGCCAGTTCCAGTGTGCTCATGGGAAAATGTGTATTGATCAGAAGCAAGTGTGTGATGGGACCCCGCAGTGTCAGGATCGCTCTGATGAAGTGAACTGTTTTAAACCATCTGAATCCTGCAGCCATCACTGTGATAACAGAACCCGTTGCATCCCTGAATCTTTCCTTTGCGATGGTGAGAGAGACTGTTTAGACGGCACGGATGAGACAAGCTGTGGTGAGCTTCGGGGCGGGGCGGAGAATACTTCATTGGTACTACATGGGGCAAATTGTCTTACACTGGTGTTTAACGATCTTTCAGCAAAGGAGCCATGTTTACGAGATCAATTTCAATGTGTGAATGGGCAGTGTGTGCCCGTGAGTGTTCGCTGTGACGGGCATGCAGATTGTTATGATCAGTCTGATGAGAAGAGCTGTCGTAAACCTCCACACTGCCCCCTGGAGCAGCGCTGCCCCAACAGCCATGTGTGCCTGCTGAAAGAATGGTTTTGTGATGGACACAAAGACTGCCCTGATGGATCTGATGAACAGGTGTGAACTTTTGTTTCAGAAATCAGCACGATAATGGAAAAGTCTTACCTTTACGATGTCTCCTAAAGATGTTTGTATTTGACTGATCTTTAAGAATTGCAAGGCCTCTCCTGTGCAATGTGGAGCGTTCCAGTGGTCTTGTGCATCGAAAGATCAGTGCATTCCTACATTCTGGAGATGTGATGGAGTTAATGACTGTAAAGACCACAGTGATGAAGCTGGATGTGAGTACAACTCTTAATGCTTTTTTTTTATTTTTCTTTTTGGGGGGGGGTTTCATCAAATATAGAACATGTGAATGTGTAAAATAAGAATTGGCCAAAAAACGTACCACTCTTAATTCTTATGTTTCTTTGTAACCAAGCACTTGACTGTTAAGGGCCTTTCTTAAGGGGCCCAAAAGTGGTGGTGCTCAGAATTTAACTCAACCATTCGATCGTTTGTAAAACATCTCAATAGTCTAATCACATTTGCACTTCGAGGTTAAGAAGGAATGGCGCTGAATCTGCAAATTCTTCAGGTGGCCAGACGAAATGCTCCACACACATGTTCAAGTGTGGCAGTGAGGAGTGTTTGGACTACAGGTTGGTGTGCGACGGCACTGCTAACTGTCTGGATGAGTCCGATGAGGGTCCTGGATGTCGCAGCAATAATTGTTCTGGTCCAAACCCACCACGGTGTGAGCACATCTGCATCAACACTCCTCATGGAGCGGTTAGTCGTTCTTATTTTTTGCTAATGGATCCAGTCTGTGTTATGGGTTTATTTTGCTGGGAAGATTTCTGGCTGTATCTACAGTTTTTAAAAAGGAGTTACCTAAATATCCAGAAGTTGGTATTTTATAAAAGATTTTTTTTCCCCTCACAGAAATGTGGGTGTCAAACAGGCTTCAGGATTCAGCCAGATGGTTTGTACTGCGCAGATGTAGATGAGTGTATGGAGAGTCGGCCTCCTGTGTGTACCCACAAATGCCTGAACACGCATGGCTCCTACATGTGCAAGTGTCATCCGGAGTTCATACTGGAGCCAGACGGCAGCAGTTGTAAGACACAAAGTATGTCCAGTTGGTCTTTAATACACTGGATTCTGTGTGATCTTTTTGTTTTGTGTAACAAAAACTTAAAGGTCAATGGTGTACGTGCAGTTGGATGTCTAGCACATATAATTCGTCTGATCAAACTTTGTATGTAACGTACATAAAGGGTAATTTGAGGTTGATTTTAGACTAATGTTCCTGGTCTTGATAGTTTTCTGGGTTGTTTTTGTGCAGGACCAAGCTTATTGGCTGTACATCACTGATTTAATATTACATCTAGGTTCCTGTTGTGCCTTTTTTGCAGAGGAGCCTAGTCTTTTGGCATCGGTGCAGTATGAAGTGCTGTTTATGGGCCTGCGGAGCAGCAACATGCAGATGCTTCTTTCCCCGGGCCTAAAGCCCATCTTTTCTCTGGACTATGACTGGAAGGAACAGTGGGTGTTCTGGGTCTGTCTGCAGGAGCAAAGCATCAAATACGCAGTGCATGGAGAAAAGGGCTATATCAAGACTCTTGTTAAAGGTTTGAAGTTTGATGCCAATTAAATGGTTTTCTTTTAGGGCTCATGTACCAGAAATTGGTGCACAAATGGGAGTGTTTAACCAGAAGATTAATATAGCTCTTGGCATTAAGGTGCACAAAATGTCTTCCCCTTTATACAGGTGTGAAATCGGACTCTATTGCTGTAGACTGGCTTGCGAGAAACCTGTACTGGGTGGATGGAGTTGCTGGCCAGATTTTAGCTGTTAGAATTGGCGACAGTGTATTAAAGCAACAGAATGTGACTGTGATTCTGGATGAAGACCTCGAGCAGCCTCGTTCTCTGGTGCTTCTACCACAGAAAGGGTCAGCAAGAGCCTGATTGTGCTTTATTAATTGGTTGTTTATTCAAGGACACATTTGTTAATGAAGTGTTGAACTGTAAGCCTTTTTTTTTTTTTTTTTTTTTTTTCCTCCTCTCCCCCTTTCCTGGACAAAATCTTGATTCCTTGAACAATATTTGGATATTTTTAGGATAATGCTGTGGTCAGCGATTGGGAAGAAGCCTCGGATCGAGCAAGCTGGCATGGACGGTTCAGAGAGGAAGTTGCTACTCGGCCATGGTTTAAACTGGCCTGTAGCCTTGGCTGTGGATATCATGACTGATCGGATTTACTGGGCAGATGAAAAGCTCCAGTGCATTGGTTCAGCCACAATCGATGGCAAAGATATCAGGGTAAATGGGGTTTATTTCACTTAGAATTGTTCCTGATGGTCTGAAAGCTGACCAGCTTTTAATGGTTTTGGGAAACATGCTCAAAGAAAGCCTGTGAACTTGCATGCAGCGTGGATCATTATCTAGAAAGTAATGAATGCTTTTTTTTTTTTTTTTTTTTTTTTTTTTTTTTGTTTTCCTTTGTGAAGCTTCTCCAGTTGACTGAGACTTCAAGCCTTTTCTCTGTAGCAGTTTTTAATGACATGGTGTACTGGTCTGACACTAGGAGACAAGCCATCCATGGGGCTCACAAACTTACTGGCAAGAACCGCAAAGTTATTCTTAAAAGACCTGGTCAACCATTTGGTCTCAAAGTAAGCATTTCTTTTATAGTTTTTATTTTATATTTTTAATGGATACTGGATAAAAAACAAACTGTGTAAAATAGTACTGAATCATGAAAATGTGCTAAATGATATGAATATTTTCAATATCAAATATAATTGTATAATTCTCTCCATACAGCGCGCAGTCTTGCGTGCAACACAAACAGCACGTGCTACCTGTGATTTGTCTCTAGAGGCCGCTCTTGTAATGACAGTGGTAGCCGTAAAAAATATCGTTATGGATTTTTGCTGATGGTTCCAGCAATCAAACTAAAAAAAACAAACTCCGTGCCTCGACTTCTATTAATAACTAAGGAAAATTGGTTTGAAAGCCAACTTTTATCAAATACGGATATGATGAGTATTGAAAAGCTTTTAATTTTTCCCTGGCGTTGTTCAGAGGCCTGTTCCAAATTTGGTCGTGGGCCATTGTCTATGGACACCTAGTTTAGACAACGAATGAAAAATCCATTAATAAACAAATAAAGTAAACCTAAAGGTTCTAATATTGGGAGAATGTTCTGTTTCCTTTATCCAGATTGTCCACCCTCTGATCCAGTATAAAGTACCTAACCCCTGTGAGAGACGCCGATGTTCTCACATGTGTGTGCTATCCCCAGAGGGTAGTGCATCATGTCGTTGCCCAACAGGCCTGCTGTTGGCTGAGGATGGATTTACTTGTAGCCCACCTGTGAACTCCTCCTCTTCTTTTTTACTGCTACTTTCTCCTACTAAACTCACAAAGGTATAAAAATCGAGAAGATGGCTAGAGTATTCTTGGTCTTACAGTTGTACACTGAAGATTCATTTAAAGTGTCTCTGCTCTATAGGTTTTCACCAGAACCTTGCATGGTCAGGTTGGACTAAAGCAGTGGCCCACCCACCAGGCCCAGTCTCTTCCTGGTATAAACGAAGCCTTAGATTTGGACTTGGTTCTTAGTGATGACACTCTTTACGTGGCAGATGTTGGCCAAGCCTCTGTAGCTAAGATTAAACTGGGTGACTCCATGATGCCAGAGCTCCAGATGTTGCAGTTATCAGGGGATATAATAACTGCCCTGGCTGTGGACTGGATCACTCACAACTTGTATTGGAGCAGCAGCAAGAAACCTCAGATTTATGCCACGTCAGCAGGTGGAACATTCACCAGCGTGGTTCTACAGGCCAGGCTTCAGGACCCCACCTCCATTGCACTGCACCCACCCACAGGGAGGATGTGCTTCACAGCCATGGAGACATCCGGGAAAGATGTTTTGCCCCAGGTGGATTGTGCTGCCATGGATGGACGGAATCGAATGGTGCTTTGGAGGAAAACACGGCTTCCCAATTTCCTGACTTTCTCAAGTCAGGGTACAACAGTTTACTGGGCAGACGTTGGTAAGCTTAAAGCTTGGAAGGTTGCAGAACTATGATTTTTATAAAATATTCATTTATATCCCAAGATCTTCTCGGCCAGAATTTACTGGGTTTTTTTCCAGTATATTTATGGCCTTTGAAGGTTTTTGGAAGTCTATGATGCATAAAAAAAAAATACAAAATAAAAGAATGGACTAGGGGTGTAACAGTACACACAATTCACGGTTTGGTTCAGTGTTGGTACACGAAGAGTAGAAATAAAAAAAACTAAAAATTGCTTGTCGCTTTTTTATTAACAGTTCATCGTATAATGTAATAAAGGAAATAAATAATGGAATAAATCAATTTTATACAATACGCTTTTTAAATATATTGATTAAATTGGCATGATTCGGTACAAATACGTGCAGTTACGCCCCTAATATAGACACTGACCCAATTATACAAGTTATTTCTATCTGCATTTTAATATTGGAATCTTTTTCACAGTAATTTAGTTTTGTTTATAGCCCTGTTTTAATTGCGATA
Organism: Silurus glanis; assembly: GCA_014706435.1. Taxonomy (NCBI): domain Eukaryota; kingdom Metazoa; phylum Chordata; class Actinopteri; order Siluriformes; family Siluridae; genus Silurus; species Silurus glanis. Next base: position 336,621 of record JAAIIK010000225.1, read on the forward strand.
CCATTCTCTCCTTCCAGCCACTGAACTGATTTGCTCTGTGGGCATTGATGGATATAATTACAGGGAATATAAAACTGGAACTGCATCTCCTTTAATCGTGTCTTTAACCCGGAGTGAAAATATCCTCTTCTGGATCACGAGGTTCAATGGTAACAGCACGGTTGGGTGGTTTTTGTTTTTTACCAGCAGGTGGCAGGGTTTTTTTTTTTTTTTTTTTTTTTTAAACTGCTGTACACTTCGTCCTGTAATATTGATATCTTTTTTTCTTTTCTTTTTTTTTTTCTTGTTACACACTGTAGTAATCCCTTTATTAATAGGTGTGATTAATATTTCTCCATTAATGAACTCCTTGCAGGCACAACCAGTGTATGGTACAGTGATGGCATCCAGCCTAAAAAGTTGTGGTTTGAAGTGGAAACGAACATTATAGCACTGAAGGCGTTCAGCACAAACAGCCAGAAAGGTAGTTTTATTGTGCACTTCACACCACCAGTTCTTTCACCCTTATCTCTCCTGAAACTTACTGTCTTTTCTTCTTTTTATGTTCTTGTTCCACTGGAGTCCTTTGGGGACTTTAAATAGATCATGTGATACCTGCTGGCCTGTAGAACGAGTTCAAGTAGCCACATTTCAGGCCTCTCCCTTTTTTCTTTTTTTTTTCCTCTTTTTTTTTTTTTTTTTAGTGCCCATGTAGCTGTAGAACTTGTCTGGCAACTAGATGTTTCGTATGCAACTTCTGGACTTGCATCTAGTTTTAGGGGAAGTGGGAGCTCAGTGGTTAAGCTGTTGGGAAAAGTTAAAATCCCACCGCCACTTCTGGGCTCTTAAGCAAGGCCCTTAAGTGCTCAGTTATATGGATGAGATAAGTGTTGGTCTGGATATGGGTATCTACCAAAGAGGTTGGTGATCTTGTCATGCACACAATTGTCATAATCTAATTGGTCATTCATTTTTTGGAAACAGGAACCAACCTGTGTGCGAAGAACAATGGTGGTTGCAGCCACTTGTGCCTGGCGTACCCTGGGGGACGTACCTGCCGCTGTACACATGACTACATCGCTGTCCATGAAGACCAGTGTGTATCTGGCGACCAGTGTCCAGCAGGTTCAAAGCCTTGCAGAGATGGATACAAGTGCCTCTCCACTACCAGATTTTGTGATCAAATTCTAGATTGCCAGGATGGCTCTGATGAAGAGGGCTGCCATATGCAGGAAAATGAGGTGTTGGTCCATGCAATGGAAGGCCAGTCTTGCCATTCGGACCTCTGTAATGGCAGAGGGAGCTGTGAAATGCAAAAAGGGAAACCAGTCTGTGAATGTGCACTGGGGTACGCTGGGCAGTTATGTCAGGACGAGGCATCCAGCAGCGTTCCGATCATCCTCGCAGTAATTTTTATCATCGCCCTAGTTATATCGGCTGCAGCAGTTATGAAATGGAGGTACGTCTGTATGTTTAAGCCGAATCATTAAAACAATCTGTTCCACTCGTTAGTCTGTGCTGGATTAAATATTGTCTGAATATCGTTTACTTTTGCACCAATTTGCAGAAGATGGAAATCAAGAAGAGGTCTGTCTCTGGATAAGGAAACCCTCATGAAAGACATGGAGGAAGAGGAGGCATGCTCGGAGAATTTTTCAAATGAACTCTACAACCCAGTGGAGGAGGTAGTGGGTTTAAGTTCAAGCTTGATATTTATAAATAACCTAATCTGATTGGAAAGTTGGATTTGTTCCCCCTTGAAGGATTTCACACTTTGTCTAAATTATAAGATGGCTCGTGATATACTTGTAACTAATTTGAACATTTTTAGTCATGACCACATTTTTCAATTTTGGAAGATTTTATAAATATTACAGCAAATACCATGTGTGTAAATTACCATGATCTTGTAAATTGTGATCTGTGGAATTTTTTGCAAGTCAAATAGCTATTATTGAAAGACGGTCCCTTTATCGCCCTGCCCAAAGTTCATTCCCTGATCATTATAATAGTCACCAGTCTATTGATCTTGTAAAATTTGTGGCTTTTTGAGATTTTAAACAATTTGCAGGTCAATTTAAGTGTTAAAATGGCTTTTATTGAACTGTAGTGTTTGTATTTGGTCCTGAAAATATTTTTTTCTTCCACAGGAACAATCGACATGTGTTGAATGATGGATTAAATGAAAATAAAGGTATTGAGCTAAAAACCCTGGTGATGTTTTTCTTTTTCAGTAGCCTGGAGTACTGAGCTGCTGTCTCAACTTCAGATCTTAAAAGGACAAAAACTATGTACAGACTGCCTGGTATCTAGTTTGACTTGTTTAACATACTGCAATTGCACACAAGACCTGTTTTGTCTGGTCATGCAAAGCGAGATTGGGTTTCGTTACAGTCTGGCAGAAGCAGCACCCGAATTGAAGCTGCGTTTGCAAGACACCTGTTTTTATTTTCGATCATAAAATGAACTACAGCCAAAAAAAAGAAATATAAACCTCACTGTAGTCATAGATTGCAAAACAATTGTTAAATTTACAGCCAGACAAGCAAGTTTGCTGCACTGCAAAGATGCATGATTGTTAATGTTATGGAATCTCTTGCTTTGAAATGTGTGCCAGATGATGGGTTGGTTTGAGTTCACACTACTGCTAATCTGTGACTTTTACACACAATGGAACAAAAACATTCAGCAAATGTCAGCTCAGTGTTGCAACACCTTTTTTTACCTGAGGGAGTTCCAAGGTGCAGGTCTAGAAAGGTTTGAACTGAAGGATCAACTCAATTAAACCAATCTTTACAATCATGGTGAGCTGAAAAGCATCTCGAGCAGCAGACGACCACCCAAGCTGCTTCGATCAACCTGGAACAGGATTCTGTAGCTGCAATGAAGACATGCTGGATGAAACTTGACTTTAGAACAAGTTTGATTGCAGGATTACATCCTGTCTTATGAAGCTCATGTTCTGCCCCAGAGATAAATAAATTAAGGATTTGAAGTAAAAACTGTGCCCGAGAGTTTAAAGTAAGGCTTTAAGTGATTTGAGGAATTAGGAGGGGGGGTTGAGAAACCTTCTTCTTTTTTTTTTTTTTTTTTAAGTGAATCGCTGGTTTCACACGGGATTAGTGCAACGTTGATATAAAAACTAAAGCATCATGTGCTAGAGGAGTTCAGCAGCAGGGAAAAACACTCCATCTTCATGTGTAGGTTATTGTGTTCATTAATAACTACATGATTTGACTAGGAAAACTTGATTAAAAAAATGATCAGATTGTGACAAGTCTAGACTTTAAAACCTCCTGGAGACGTGCCATGTGCCAGCCTTCTTCAAAACCTCAGCCATCGTCCCAGTCCCCAAAAACACAAGGATCACAGGACTTAATGATCACAGACCCGTCGCCCTGACTTCTGTGGTCAGCAAGTCTTGAGTGCCGCCTGTTGTTCTACCTTAACATTACAGACCCTCTCCTGGATCCACTACAGTTCGCCTATAGATACATCAGATCTGTAGACGATGCTGTGAACGTGGCCCTCCACTTCATCCTCCAACATCCCCAGGATCCTACACCAGGATACTGTTAGGCTCTGTTCAGAGACATGCTCTCCCAGCTGAATGTGCCTGACTCCAGGTGCAGTTGGATCACAGACAGACTGCAGGTCGTGAGGCTGTGAAAGCATGTCTCTGACTCCCGGAACATCAGCACTAGATCACTCCAGGACCCGGAGACGTGCAGCCAAGATCACAGGTGACTCCTCTGATCCTGGAAATGAACTCTATCAGTCCCTTCCATCCCAAGGCGTTCCGGTCAGGACCTCACTCACACCACAAGAACAGCTTCTTCCCCACTGCAGTCAGCCTTCTGAACAGTGCACCACTTACCACCAGATGATGCAGTCAACCTGCTGAACAATGCACCACTCACCACCAGATGACAAAAACAAAACTTAGGGACAGTCACTTTTATATTCTAAATGGCACAAATTTTCATGCAAACTCACTTCTGTATACAATATTTTTCATTGTGTACATGTCTGTATATGTTTGAACAGTCACTTTCACTTTTACATTCTAAATTGCACTTCTCATGCAAAGCCACTTTCTGTATACAGTGTTTATTTAATTAATTAGTTTATTTAAAAACTGTGCACATTTACATTTGCGGCATTTAGCAAACGACTTTGTCCAGAGCGACGTACAAAAGTGCTTTGATCGATGATCTCTATCTCTCTATTGATGAATATCTACGTATATGTTTGCACCTGACACCAAGACACATTCCTAGAACTGTAAAGTGCTCTCTGCTGAACCCTTTGCTGTACCTGGAAAAACAACTGTTTTCTGATTCATGAACATTTTTTGTTCTGATTAAAGAACATGTGCGCACTTCATCTGCGCGACTGATCAAGAACACCGCCTATAATTACTGTAATTACATTTTTTTTGTTTTCGAACCTGCTCATTGCAATTAACCTGGAAAAACACGTGCTGCTCTTTTGGCACGCGCACTAAACAGTAGCGCACAAACGTTAATACTTTTGGGGGTGTCATTGCTCTTTTCTGGGAATTTTGACCTTTTATCTGCCACCTGACATCAAGTCAAGTAGGCTTTATTTATACCCCAGGACCGATGTGCTCCAGGAAACAACATAAACTAACAAAAGGAACACAAAACTAAACACAACTCTAAACTAACAACACAAAATGCACGTGCAACATTTAGTGCAAAAAAATAGAAAAAAAAAAAAAAAAGACATTAGACAAGGTTTGGTTTGAATGTTAGTTCTCGGTCATCCGGGTTCCACCACCTTGTGCGTGTGTGCGCGTGTGTCGCGCGCAGGTTTGTACCTGTGATTGCAGGTCTGCACTTGACGCTGGAACAGGGTGCGGTGTCTCTCCGTTTGTCCTGCTCGCACTTATTTCCGGATATTTAACACGTTTCTTATTCTTCTAACCTGCTTATTTCAGGACGTTGCTCTCTCCGGCTGACGCGTTCAGACCACCTGGAACTTTAAAGCTCCTACCTGGATGTTCCCTTCACACGCTGGATAACTTACAGAAGGAACCTGGTGAGAGGTGAGAGGTGAGTCTGGAGTATATGGAAATGTTAACTCGGCAGTTTATCAGGTTACCAAGATGATCCTGACCTGCTGAGAGCATTCACCTGAAATAAACTAAATGTTAACTTTGTTTTTGTATATTCTCTAATGATTTCTGAATCATGTAGGGCATATATTAAAATATATTATACTGGTAATTTAGAGCAGGAGTGCCCAATACGTAGCTCGCATGAGTAGATATATGAAAATAGATATTTATTTATGCATTTTTATATAGTAGGTAGATCATTTTGACTTGGTCATTTTAGAAGTAGCACGAATGCTGAAAAAGTGTGTGCACCCCTGATTTAGATACTCTAAACTTATGAGGTTTGTGTGTAGGTGGATTCATAATTCGAGAAGCCAGATGTTCTCAGAGCAGTGTGTGAGGTCCTTCGACTGGGTGTAAAGTGATTAGAAGTTGTATAAAGTGTAATAAGAATTTCGAAACGTTTAACTTGTTTGTAGACAACTTTTTCTGTAGAACATTTTGTGTGTGTGTGTGTGTGTGTGTGTGTGTGTGTGTGTGTGATACGATGATAAGCCATGAATGAACATGGAAGTAACATGCTTTTTTCTCACTGATTCTCACACACACACACACACACACACACACACACACACACTTGCACACAAAAGCTTCAGATATGAACTGTGATTAATGAATTGTAAATACAATAATAAAAAAAAGTGCTGACACCATGTTCTGGGTTTGTCCCTCTGCAGAACTGTACAATGCCTAACATTGCTAAGAGCCTGCTGGATGATGGAGCTATGAGTCAGAACTTGCTGACATGCAGGGCTCAGCGCTGTAACAACCTCGGTGATTGTGTGATCCTGAACGGAGTGCAGGTTTGTAAATGTCTGCTGGGCTACAAAGGAGACGCATGCCAAGAAACAGTCAACGAGGGTCTGGCCGTCCCTCTCACTCTGGGCGTCTTGGGCTTCATCATTGGCTTCATTGTCCTGGCATTTGTTCTTGCATTTGTCCAGCAAAAGAGGCGTGAACGTTTATGGTATGATCTTGGCTTTTTTTTTATTATTCTTTCTAGATTTGTGTGAACAGACTTTTCTGGATCAAAATCAAGTGCAGGAGTTGTACTGGGTTTAATTTGGACTTTTAACTGTGCTCCTAGGGAAAAAACCGACGAGAAAAGGGAGGCCTTGAAAACCAATGGAGATTATTCTCAGGCAAAAATAGCTTTGTGACCGCTTCCTTGCGACACAATAAGAAAAAAAAGAATAACACAACAATAAAAAGGTATGTTTTCATTTTCTTGGTATGATGTCGGTGAGAAACAATTTGCATATCTTCCAGTTTGATAAAACATGCAGACAGATAGGAATGAACAGAATGAGTCCTCGGGTTCCTTTTCCTACAAACCCAGATGTTTGAATCATTGCAAGACCGTTTGATATCAGAAATCAATCAGCAGCAGCAGCAATCAACACATTGTCACAATACCCTTTTAGGAGAGCTCATGATTTGTATCTTAAAATGTAATCTAAAATCTTAAAATGTAAAAGGGGAAATGTATTTATTTATTTATTTATTTTTGATAAATGCTTTATTTTGAACTCTACATTGTGTACTGTTGAAACGTCTTCAGGCATCGTATCCGGTCTGTCATATTCTATTTAATCAGACAACAGACAACACGCTGGTTTTGTAGTATGCAAATATTTGAGGGACGTTTCCAAAGCATTCACCACTTTAAGGAATATCTACATATCTGGAAGGGTTTTGGTTCACATGTCTGGTATGTAGAAAAAACGCTTTTCAGTACTACAGACATCTTTAAAAAAAATCTTGAAAAAAGGACTTTTAATTTTAATCTGCATTCATACTGCTTATCTAGACACAAATTATATTTCCATATATATCGCCCAGACTATAGGGACAAAAGTATTGGGACACCTTTTTTCTTCTGCAAACTGTCACTACATAGATGGGATACACACTTGTATAGGATTGGTTTCTCCAACCCTTTGTGGTGTGTTTGTGTATATATATATATATATACAACGCCCCTGTGCACAAAGCCAGCTCCATAAAGATCTCCTGCTATAGAGCTCCAACGCTACTGAACACCTTTTGGATTATTGTGAATGCTGACTGCACCCCAGGAACCTCCTCACCTTCTCACCTACATCACTACGTGGCTTTACTTGTTGCTGAAAGAGCACAAATCTCCACAAATTCTAGTGGAACATCTTCCCAGAAGAGTGTCAGTTATTATAACAACAACTAAAATGGAGACTAAATGTGGAATGAGATGTTTAAAAAAGAAGCACAAACCAATCTTATGGTCAGGTGTCCACAAACTTTTGTCCATATAGTGTATAAAGGATGGATTCACCCCAAGCAAAACTGATACTTCTGATAGGACATTATGTAGTCTTTGTGTTTTTATCATAAGCAAGTGTAACAAAGTGCTCTTTTTCTGTTTGTTTGTTTTTTGTCACTACGCAGGAAACGGGGAGGTTTTGCACGTGTAAAGTATTTCCACATCTCCATTATTTGCTTGGAAGCACGTCTTAAAAAAATGCGGGATCTTTAGACTTCATACGTATTTTACATTTCTACTTTTAAAGGAAAGGAGAAGACGGGTGTCTTTTGCTTGGGTGCTGCTTGAAGGCTCCGTTTGCTAAAGGCTTTTGACTGATCGTGTGTGCGTGTGTGTGTGCGTGTGTGTGTGTGTGTGTGTGTGTG
>JAAIIK010000225.1:344416-357404 GCA_014706435.1 Silurus glanis
TGTGTGTGTGTGTGTGTGTGTGTGTGTGTGTGTGTGTGTGTAATGTATTCATTTATTTATTTTATTTTATTTAATTTTTTTAGCACCTGCGCACCACAACAAATTCTTGTACATGGAACCCATAAAACTTGGCGATACAAATTATTTAGATTCTGATTCTAATGGCCAAATCATTATGTTTTGTTGTTACTGTTTTTGCATCACGAGTAGCTTTTAAATTCATGTTGCCATTTATTGGTCTACTCTTTGTTTTAGTTGTTCTATTCTTTCGTTTCTTTTCCAGTCTTATTTACTTTTTTTGCTTGATTTTTTTACTGAATTTCTTCACTTGCATTTGAATCTTTAATAAGAAAAAAAAGAGTGTTGCAGCTCGTGGAGGCCAAAAATTTCCTTTAATTGATCGCTTTTCTGTACATTCACAAACGTTTTATCAAACTATAATTACTTTTCACCAGTCACTTTCTTCAGTCGGTGTCTGATCTCATTGTTTGACTTGTTTGGGTATCTCTGCTTGGGTATTTAAGTAAAAAACCCCTATTCATAAGCGTGTGTTACTCACGTACAGTAACATCTCACACACCAGTGATTTTGACTCACAGGAGGTGGTTTGTAGAACAGGAGGTGTGTAGAATAACAAACCTCCTACCATTCGATGTCGGACATTAAAAACGATCCAAAGATATGAGCAATGATTGATGACAACGTGAGACTGAGAGACACAGAAACCTGTGGTGAGCAGAAAAGGGATTTTTCCTGACTGGATTCTGGGGTGGGATTAGAAACAAGTCTGCTCTGGTTAGTGTGAGTACATCAGGTCAATTGGTGATATTTGTTTCCTTTTACACTGGAAATGACCTGGTGCATGTAATCAAGTGACTGTAAAGTGACTGTAAAGTATTTAGTTTATAATAGGAGCTAATAATAACCAAGATCAGTGTTTCTTTTTGAGTGTTTTTCCTGACACACCCATTTACCATCCAGTCTTTTTAAATAGCAAACCAATGAATGTAAATCCAGAGAGCTTTGCTCAAAGTCCAAGATTTAGGTAATTAATTGTAGTTCTAGGTTGGAGCCCAGCACAGTTTTAGTCCCCATTTGATTTGATTGTCCCTAATAATGCCTCTCTTTTCATTTCTGGTGTTTCTTTTAGTCGTGATTCCAAGTAGACGTCAATGGAAAAATTTTCAAAGAACCTCAAAAGAACCCATTTTAAACATATCGTGAGGACATGATACGTTAGTGTATTATAAAGACAATATCATTCGTACGCGATTGTAATGTTCAACTTTTAGATGCTCCAACTGATTCTTGCCCATCATACATTCCTCACTTTAGCATGTTAAGATCATTATATGGCCAAAAGTATTGGGACGCCTGACTTTTCCATTCCTATGTTGTTCAACAAACTGTGCGACACACAATCGTCTCTGATGCCTTTGAATGCTGTAGCATGAAATTTGGGAGACTTAAACCTGTTCCAGCATGACAATACCCCTGTGCACAAAACCTGCTCCATGAAGATCTGCTTTACATATGTTGGAGTGGAAGATCTCCTGCTATAGAGCTCCAACCCTATTGAACAGCTTTAGGGTGAATGTGAACATTGACTGCACCCCCAGGAACCTCCTCACCTTCTCACCTGCATCACTACCTGCCTTTACTAACACCCTTGTAGTTAAAATCTCACACAAATCTACACCAAATTTAAAGGAACATCTTCCCAGAAGAGTGGAGGTTATTATAACAGCAAAACGTGGACTACATGTGGAATGGGATGAAAACATCTTATACTCAGGTGTCCACAAACATCTTTCATAGTCGTTCTGTGATTTCATCAAGCAACTTGAAAAAGTTCCAGGTTCCTGAATTTTATTTATATTGAATGTTTTAAAAAGCGTCTCGTTCCAAACCAGGCGAAAACTCCACGTATGAGTAATTCAAACTGATGTTTGGATTTCCACACTGTAATTATACAGATTAAGTAAGGCCACTGACGGGAAAGACGATGTCAGCGGATATTGCTCAAAGCTTGTGGAGCATCACTCATTCATCAGTCTGGACGTATTTCTGAACCCTCCCTAATATTACAGCTGATCAGTATATAAACTGCAGCGACCCAGAAGCAGAGACACTGTGGAATACGTGGACTGAATAAAAGCGTACAAGCTAACAATTGATTTGAGGAGGATTGTCGTTGTTATTGCATTGATTTTACAGGTGTGTCACAGCACATGCAGGTTTACTGACTTTTCTTCTGCTAACCTTTTTTTGATCTAAAGGATGTGGAAGTTGAGGACGACACTGCTGCTGATGCTGCTTTCATTTGTTTTCGCCAAACCTGTAAGTTTATAAAAATGCAACAATCAGCTGCGGAATGATCGATTCTTTTACTAGTTGTCTGTAATCGATAAGACTTTTTTAGTCGCACCAGGATTACGCAGTAAGGATCAGTTTCTCATTGACGTATTTGCTTCCAGCTTCATCCCAGGTACGGAAATAGACGTCTGACAATAAACAGGAGGTTTCATGACTCCAAATCCATGGAATCAAATGAATCAAGCAACTCATCTCCTGAATCTGGTTCTTCTTCAACTAGCGACTCCAGTGGGTCTTCATCGTCTGAGGAGGATTTGATCACCACTGCTGAACCAGAGCCTACCAGCCGTACAACTGTACTACCACCGTTAGTCACGTGTTTTACTGTGCATCAGCAAACTGAGCCTAGAGGAGATATTTAGTTGCTGTACCATAAAGCTTAAGAAAGACACATAAGTATTGATTTTAGTAATCTGCTGGTCTGATCAAATCTTTTTCTATATTCGAGACACTTTGATTTTTATTTGATTTGCTTCATTTGATTTAATTGTTATTGCGCTGTATTGATTTGACAGTAACAATGTTATAGCGAAGGTAACGTTCTGTATTCAAATATATGCAAATGCATTTTTAATGTCATGTTACAATAAATAACTTTATAAAACCACGGCATTAGTCACTTTATTGTTGTGTTCAATACGCATTTACATTAAATCCCAATTAATAATAATACACATACTTCCATTTCTGTGGAGACAGTGGCATTGAGTAAAAGACAGGAGGTGGAGCTGGAGGTAGCAGAGCTGAAGATGTTGAGATGTTCGTTGGGAGTGACGACGATGGACAGGATTAAAAATGAGTTTATTAGAGGGACAGCGCATGTAGGACGTGAGATTGAGGTGAGATTGAGATGGTTTGGACATGTGCAGAGGAGGAACACGGGGTATATCAGTAGGAGAATGCTGAGGATGGAGACACCAGGAAGGAGGAATAGAGGAAGACCAAGGAGGAGGTTTATGGATGTGGTGAGGGAAGACATGCAGGTAGTTGGGGTGAAAGAGGCAGATGTAGAGGACAGGGGGGTATGGAGACGTATGATCCGCTGTGGCGCCCCCTAATGGGAAAAGCCGAAAGAAGAAGAAGATACTTCCATTTCTGTGGATGTGTCTATAAAAATTACAGCGCCCTCTTGTGGAATAATATTTTTTTCATATTTCAGAAAGTTTATGAAATTTTGATTTGTCCCTCTTTTTTTGATGAATGTTTGAAATGTATAATTAAATTGGACCACAATTTAAAGGTTCAGTTTGAACTGTAATAAAAATTTTATTACATTTACTCCCAAAATGTGTAAAATATTCCTATAGCTATATACTTTATCGCCAGCTAGTTTGACATGGTCGCTTTTATATAAATTATATATTTATTAAATATAATATAATATACATTTTTATTCTATAAATATTTATTCAGGCTTTGGTTTACAGGCTTATTAACAGCTATTTCAACCTATTTTTCTGTTTTTAAATGTGTATAATTTATATTTTAAGTTTATATTTTGATGCCAGACTTTTAGACCAATCAGGAGCGCCCGCTGCTGTCTAGTTTGCTATAATGGATAGATGTTGAGTTATTCAATTTTTATGTATATTATTAGTGTTGCCTGAGAAAATGAGTGTGATTATTTTAAAGCCAGGATGAAATCAGGTTCAGGTTTTGTTTTGAGTAATCTAAAGTTTTATACATATTTCTAATATAAGGTGAGAAGATTAATGTTTAAACCTTGTGCACAGTGTGGAATGAAATGCTTTGCTTGTGTATTAACTTATATAGTGTTCATTTGTGTACTTGGATGCCACTCTGAGGATGTTCAACACAAGAACAGTGTAAAGATCTATTAGTTTCCTGTCAAGGGTTAAACTCAAGAACGATGAAAATGGATTTTCATGGGCTGTTTTACATGATAACATCAACAATGATGGAACTGAAATAAATGCACATTCAGCAATGAGGATGAGGTTCTCTTTTGAGTCTGGTTTCTCTCACCGTTTCTTCTTCATACATCTCAGGGTTTTTTTATTCTTGCTACTGTAGCCACAGGTTTGTTCATTAGGGATAAACTTATAGGGACTAAAATTACGAAATTAAAAAAAACCCGTATTTTTGCAATTTTCTTTCGGTAAATCCGCTTTGAGACAACGTGTTTTGTTAAAAGCGCTACACAAATAACAATGAATTGTATATATTTTATTGGATTATATTATATTTTTATATATGTTTCTATATTTTAATAAAATACTGAATAATGACCAACCAGTAACTTTTTGAAAAAGAAAAAAAGACTTTAATAATAAATGATAAATCATGATATAGGGATGAATAAAATATATTACATAAACTTATCATAAATGATTGTGCAAATGTAGGTTTGTTTGAAAGAAACGGCTTTTGGACAGGTAACGAAATGCAGCTTCGGGATTAGAGCAGGTTTATCTGCGCCGTATCGTTGCGTTCTGCTTCTTATCACACGAGGTGAAGTGAGTCACTTGTCACCAGCAGGTCTGGGCTCATTTTAAGCGATCACGACTTCAGCGTTGTCACTCTTGATCAGTGCAGTCTGGGCGGTGGTGTTGATCTCGTCGCTCTCGTCGCTCTCAGACGACTTGCTGTCGGTCGTGGTGGGCGCGGTCGTGTCCTCCTCGCTGCTCTGGCTATCCTCATCGCTCTCCTCACTGGGCGTGGCATCACTGGCACTAGAAGTGAAAGTGGCCTTTTGCTCTTGCTGGCTCACGTCGTCAGCATCCGTGCCACTTGAGGTGTCCAGTCCCTGGTCCAACCCAACATTGTGCACCTGCAAAGCCTGAGGAACCAGAGGAACTTGCTGAGATTCAGATTTTGTTTGCTTAAATAGACATTTAGATGATGCTTCTATTTAAATCTTCACACATGAGAACATGGAGCACAATTTATTAGATATTAGATTTGAATGCTTTCTGGTTTACCTTGTATACTTTCAGGTCCACATCGTTATACTCGGCCTTGTCAGACTCGTATGATTTATAAGGAGAAGGTCCTTTCTCGATGTTGTTGCCATCCACATAATAGATGGGTTTCTTGTAGTCACTCTGGTAGCCAATGCTGTCTCCACGGCCGTTAATTACTGGGATCAGAGTGGTCTCCATGAAAACAGGAGGAACGGTGGTCTCTCCGTTCTCATCGGACTCATCGCTGTCACTATCATCAGCGTCATCATCATCATCATCCTGGAAGAAAAAAAAAACAGCACAGAGATCATGATATGGGATCTAATAGCCATCGACAAGAACATGAGCTACTTTTCCATCCTGTATTCTTATTAAATGAGTTTTACACTGTAATTAACAGCATGCACAGTGAAGACTTTATGAGGAAAGAGTGTCTCATGAGGTTAGCAAGCAGGATGAGTCTCTCGTACCTCTTCAGAGCTGATGTCAGCGACTGGAGTGACTTTCAAAGCCTGGGAGAAACACAAGCATGCCAAGTAGCAGTTATAAACCACTTAGAAACTTAATGTCTGAATATGAAACTGTTTTATTAGTAAATGATGCCCTGAGAGGTTACAACAATTCCACAGCCGTGTAAAATGTATATCATGTTCCAAACGTTCACCTGAGTATCAACAGGCTGCACCTCAGAGCTCTCTGAGCTGCTGGCTGAACGTTTGACCTGTAAAACAGAAGACATGAACTCATCACAAAGGAATACTGTGACTCAAAGAAAGGTTTATTAAACGATTCCTTCCCGAAATGACTTCCATGCACTAATATGAGTTGGTCTGAACTTACAGGGTGACAATAGACTGCTGCGAAAAGCAGCACGAATACAATAACAGCCTTCATTTTTCCTTGGTGTGTCCTAGAAAAGTGAGAAAAGTTTCATATCACCTTGCGATCATTGTTAATTCGCATTTTTTTCAACATGATATACTTTTATTCTTAACCTTATTTTCATACATCATCGTTATACATTTATACTTGATTTTCCTTTTTTAAATGTACTTTATTTTATTATTATATTCTATTAATATTTTTTATGTTTACACGTTGGACAGTCGTAAAAAAAAAAAGCATTTCACATGTCGTACTCTGTATGAATGCGTATGTGACAAATAAAATTTGGATTTGATTCATCATGCATGAATGAATAAAATAATCCAGACACATAATAAAAGCAGGACTCCCTCGAGAAAGACCTCATCATGCACAGAATTCCTATAAGGGCACAACTTTAAACTCCATCAATTAGCGTTCCGGGTGTTTTTTCAGCTCTATTTTTCCACAAGGCAAACCCACAGCGACGGCCGTGTGCCCATATCAAATCAGCCACTACATTTTTGGCAGACAGGAAACAGTTTCCCTTTTCTAACTACATCCAGCTTTCACCATGAAACAACCCTCATGTTTTCTTTTTTTTTTGCCACGATAACACTACAACTATAAACATAAGCCGTGAGTGTTTTGCTACAGCTATAATAATCTCCTTCCAGTGGAGCCACTAGAACTACAATTTACTATATTTGAGCAAATGTTTCTCATTAAGGACATTATTATAGCAAATCAACACTTTTGTGTCTTTGATGTGAAGGCTGAAAAGCTGAAGGAGAACATTGTGAAGGCTGTTTCAGGTTGTTGTTTTTTTCAGTTAACTGTTGTTATTATTAGTCTTTGGCATGAGGCTGTAATTGGGTGGTTTTGTTGCTGAAATAAATGAGTCAGCTGACCTTTATAACTTCCTCTTCTGTTATTCACATTTTGCTTCAATAAACAGCAAATTAAAAAAAAAAAAAAACAACAACAACGGTGACAATTTCACAATTTGATTCCTTCTGTAAGTTCATTGAGAGAACAAAAAAGCAAAAATTCCCTTGTGCTTTAGTTAAAACTCAAACCAGCGCTGATCTGATCTGAAAAAAAGCTCTAGTTATGCTTTAAGATATTAAGTGTCCTTCATTCAACTCATACATTCAACCACCAAACAAGCAGGACCTCTGTTTGTAAAACATCTTTCAAAAAAGAAAATACAAATTAAATAAATAAATACATTTGAATTAAAAAATAATAGAGGTGGTGTTTTACCTGTATCCCTGTGCTGTTGTAAATCTCTTGCTGCTGTGTTCTCGTGGATCTCTCACTACTTTCTAAGTCTCTTGGTTTTGTTTTCATGCATGCAGCTGCATGGCTTTTAAACCCTGCTGTCCCTGGATTCGGCCAATCAAAGTGCATCTTGTGATGTCACGAGTTTTACCGCTGCTGTCCCACCTTTTCTACTCCCACTCTTCCTGTGGGTTCTGTGGCCAGCCAATGCAAACATTCAGCACCAGCATGGCAAAGAAGAAGAAGGGAAGAAAAACATATCTTGGATTGTTTTCAATGTTATAGACATTTTCAGACTGTTTGTGAAATAAAACACTTGTTGGCAGCCTGAGTCTCTATTGTACTGGTGTATATGACAGTCAGTCTGTCAGTCTTTTGGACTTCATTATGAGATAATCAGAGGTGCCAAAACTTTTTCCAATGAAGGGCCAAAATCCAAAAATTTTATTGATGGCCGTGGGCCGAAAATAATGTTTCCAATATTAATATTAAACATTAAATCACATTATACATCACCATAACGCCTCTGCTTTTTGTTTTTTTATATATATATTAAACAGAAAACATGAGTCAAGTCAAGTCAAGTTTATTTCTATCGCGCTTTTCACAACAGACATTGTCTCAATGCAGCTTTACAGAAATTAATAGTGAAGGTGAATGGTGTGTGTTTATCCCTGATGAGCAGCCGTGGCGACAGTGGCAAGGAAAAACTCCCTTAGATGTAATGAGGAAGAAACCTTGAGAGGAACCAGACTCAAAAGGGGAACCCATCCTCATCTGGGTGACATCAAGAGTTTGATCATAAATCTTTCAACAATACAGAACACTGGAGAGTGAGAACTAACATGAGCACTGGAGTATAAGATTATAAGTGATGATCTTTCTACAGTCTTCTACAGTCTTTATGGTTATAAAACTAGGAGCTACTGAGCTCAACATTTGTGATCATCACAGATCCAGCATCAGCTTCTCCATGCCAGAGCCTTTAAACACTCCAGGAGGTCCAATGTCAAAACTCCACACATGTAGTGGGATCCAATTGGCACTGGTACGTCTCTAGATGGTACGGGATGTTTGCGAGTTCGGCATCTACTTCTTTAAAGGTCCATAATCTTCTTGACGTGGGACGTGACTGGAGGCTGTAATCTGTTGAAGTTATGCGTTGTTTTTGTTGTTGTTGTTTTTTAATGAATCGTATAGTACTAAAAGAGAAACAATCCAATTTATTGTACAATAAAATTCAATTCCTTTTACAGATATTCAGTGACCTTTAATAAGAGACATGAAGCTGCTTCTTATGTTTCCAAATTGTTTTTCCTCTTCTCATATATATTTATATTTATATATATATCTCATATACCAAAACAAATGTCACAATGGAACAACTTTGAGCATCTCTGCGCTAAATCCATTAATAAGCAGCGATGAAAAGGAAGGAACTACATGTACTCTTGTTATACTGTGTAAGTAAATGCTCCTATTGAAGTTTTTTTCTAATATAAAAGACTTTAATACTATAGTTTTATCCCTTTTTTAAAAAAAAAACTATTTAACATCACTAAATTAATATGTAATCATTACATTGTTATAGACTAAAGATTTATTTAACCATGTAAAACTGCAAAACAATAAAGTCAGCATGTATACGTTTTAAGTTTCTGAAATTCGGCAGCAGCAGTGGCTAAAACAGTGGAGACTATAAATGTCTTTGGACCGATTTATGACCTACTTTTCTAAAACATTGTTATAATAATACAAGCAAAAAAAAAAAAAACACCATGGAGGTACTGTGTTTGTGAATTAAATGTAAACACTGAGCGTTTTATGACTTTTAAGGTGCATGCATCTTCCTTTTGTTTGTATGCAACAAACTTATGGGCAAAAACACTCAAGCACTGGACAGTGAACGAGTGGAGGAAAGTTTCAAATAGGAAATTTGTGTCTCTACCAGAAGAACTTGTGTAAGATGAAGTACAGGAGAGAAGATGTGATCAGACTCCCTCACCCCCACACTCACACATGGAGGTGGACGTTTAATGGTTTGGGGTTGTTTTGGAGCAGAGAAGGTTGGAGACTTATTCTGGAAAGTGAAAGAAATCCTGAACCAACATGGATCCAATTAAAAAATTTAACACCGTGCAGTTCCGTCTGGACTGAGGCTCACTGGAACCGACATCACCGTACAACAAGACGATGAGCCGAAGTGCACGTCTGAGTTCTGAGAACAGGGAAACGGGTCTCGCTCAAGGGTGCAACAGTGGCAATTGATGGTGGTCTTATGATCAGAAGTCCAACATCTTTACAACCAATCAAATTTTTCTTTGAATATAGTTCATAAAGGAGCTTGTGGTTACTTCAGTATAGCTCACTAAGTTAGTTTACATAATTGTTCAAAAATGCATTACTCATAGAGAAAATTGATAAATAGAATTGATTGATTGATTGATTGATTGATTGATTGATTGATTGATTGATTGATTGATTGATTGATCTGTTGGACTTCTTCAGATTAATCCGTCTTTTGTGTGATACACTCCACCATTGTTCAGTGTACAGTAGTGCATTTGAAGCTGAAGAAAGAAGACTCCAGACAGTGATACATTCCAGAGCTGTACATCATGATTTGTCATTAAAGTGTGCTTAATTAAATAGAGCATCTAAGTGTTTATTAGGGCTTGTGATTTGTCTACCTGTCACGAGTTACACCTTCAGGCAATAATAAAGCATTCTTCAGGAGTGATTGATTGTAGATGTTTTATGGCATGTGCGGTCTTCTGTATGATGCCTCATGTGCGGGGAGTTTTGAGTTTTGTGCAGGGTGTTGACTCAAAGGTAGTCGCAGCGAAAATAAAACATCACAGGGAAAAAAAAGCTGTATCAGACACACTAATCCTAGGTTGGAGGTGGTTTTTATAATGATTCGATGCGTCAAAACATGTTGCATTGCGGTGTGATTGGACGGAGGAGGTGGGGGGGGGGGGGGTGTGAAGCTGCGATGTTTTTCTTCAACCGGGTTCTTGGCACAGACGAGAAGTCTATAGTTTGTGTCTGGAATTTTTAAATGTTAAAATAAGCGTCTCACTGCACAGCCTTGGCTGCCAAGCTGCCCGTGGTTCCCAGACGGATTAACACAACGACAGCACCACATTACCACAGGATTACAGAAACTTTCCCACTTTCTGCAATCATCACACAAAACCTGCTGTCTTCACTTTCAGCAAAACTTCAGATCCAAAGGTCATTGCATGGTACAATGTGACAGTCGTTGCTTTGATTAACAGATGAATGAACACTTCAATATGGAATTTTAGATTGAAGATATAGATGATGGAGCAGACTCTTACCTTGTAAAGTGCTGATAACAAAAAAAGAAATGAATAAAATCAGTTGTATAAAGTCGGTCTGCATAATGGAGTCAAAATGCCAAATGCTTTAGATGTTAAAATTAAGCTTTGTTTTCTCGATGATGTTTCGCTGTGTTTGTTTGTGATGAAACAACAAGAAATTCTTAATTCAATTCTCTGGATTTTGCTGAATGATGATGCATTAATAAGATCTATAACAGCAGCTCTGTATGTATGTTGAGATTGCGAAGCAAAGCGCAGGTTTATATCATAATAAACTTGTTCTTAAATGTTATGGTTTATCATTTTTGGAAGCAGTCTCCAGTGTCAGCACTTCCAAACTATCAGAGAATGGAATAGAGGCTGGCTGGAGACTTTTTAATGATTCTTTATGGCTCTAATCTGATCACTAAGTGGGACTCATTTATTTTTTAACAGTTCATTGAACATAACTAGGAATAAAAAAGAAAAAAAAAAATAAATAATAAAAATAGTCATTTTTGGGACATTGATATACAGTCATGTGATACAAGAAAAATACACTTTTGAAAGCACTCTTATAGGAACATAATGCATCGCACATAATCTAATACAACATACAAATGTGTACACAATAAACAATGACTTTATTTCTGTGGCATATGAGTTATTGGTCACATTGCACTACTGTTACATAACATGTTTATTGTCAATTAATCAATCATTTATCAATCAATTAAGGCTGAAATGCAACTGCAGTGACACAGTGCTCATTCTGTGCCTTGCGATTATCACATGGTAGTATGAATTAAAGCTATGTACATTTTTATACAGGTTGAATACCATGTATTCTAATACAGAGCCCATGGAGCATATCTAAGAATGTAATTCTACTCTGCCTGATCATTGGCCCCTATTTTGCCATTTGATTGCTGTGGAAACATTGCACGTGGCTTTAACTGAGCCCTGGTCCCACAGAATTAGTTTATGAAGCTGATGTCACCTTTTATAAGCATAAAACTCATAGTGCTGCAGGTTCTGGACCATAAAATAAGACTTAAGCCATCAATCTCTGTGGTCAGTTTGTATGGAAATCTTACGAGGTTTCGGCTTAGCCGCACTTGTTTTTTAAAAGATCATCGAAATAAACTATTAGGTCCTGCACCATTAAATGGTACATGAGAGTATTAATAAACGGTAGGAAAGATTATGTGGTCTAGATTAGACTTGTGCATTGTGTCATATTAAACATTAAACACTCAAATAACTCAGGACAGGAACCCACTCTGAGTAGAAACATCTCAACCCTCTGGGACACAGCGATCTGTAGCACATGCGTGAAGTTTGCATGCATGTCGCAGTGTGTTTCCAAAGATATATAATGCATTTGTCCAAAAGTGGACCATAAAGCCTAGTCCTGAAAGCGCTGGGATTTTAATGGGTGGTTTTATAGGGTAGGTTTTTAACCCAAAAGCTTGATAGACATGTTGCCTTGTTAGGCTTTACCTCATTAAAGTCAAATCCGTAGCCAGGAAATAGGTCATTGATTGTAAATTCAAGTTGAGAGGGTTTATAAGGGATTTCCTTATGAACAAAACAGAAAGAAAAACAGGAATTGTGCAGCTAAGCATTTCTTATGAATTTGCTTTCATCTCGAATTGAATACTGTAATTATAAGAGTAAGACAATCGTATATAGAGTTGCGTATACACTTATAAACATGGCTGTAGGACATCAGTTTGGGCTTGAGATGCTTTCTATATAGCTTCAGGCTTGCCTTGGGTATGCACATGGAATGACTTCCCTTTTTTCTAGAAAACAGCCTAGAAATTGGTATAATGCATGAAAGAAAATAGCTAGATGAAGGATTAGGGTTGAAACGGATTTGGTGTTTGTTTTTTTTTGTCACAAAACTCAATTCAGTCATTTTGCATTTGTATATAATCCTGGCTTTGTTTTGAGACCAATAAGACTTGATCTTAACTTGATCTTGGTCCTGGTTTTGGATTTGAACAATGTGGTCTTAAAAAAAACAACCCTATTTTTAAATGTAAATAAGTAAGAAATCAAATGCTTTGGAATGTGCAGTTATAGAAAATAACATTTAGGACAGAGTGGAAAAGTGTTTTTATTCCTCTTTACTACACATAATAATAATAATAATAATAATAATAATAATAATAATAATAATAATAATAATAATAATAATAATAATAA
>JAAIIK010000225.1:377455-420596 GCA_014706435.1 Silurus glanis
TAGCTAGCTAGCTAGCAATAACAAGTAATGTAGTTAGCTAGCTAGATATAACAAGTAATGTAGCTAGCTAGCTAGCTATAATAAGTAATGTAGCTAGCTAGATATAACAAGTAATGTAGCTAGCTAGCTATAAGAAGTAATGTAGCTAGCTAGTTATGTATATAGATAGATAGATAGATAGATAGATAGATAGATAGATAGATAGATAGATAGACTGATTCTGTATTCCTTGTTTATTCTACTGTTTTTGCAGGTTGCAGAAGAAACTGCTAAAATATCTTTTTTTAGGTCTGGTTCATTAAAATAGTTTGCTAGATACGCATGCGGTCTGCTGAAAGGTTTCTTTCCTTCCATGCACTTGCAGTGAAGCAGAAGCCACTATGTTTGTGTTTTGTGAAGTGCTTTATCAAAAATAAAATACAATAACTAGCAGGTGCTTTATTATTATGTTTTGGTAAACTTTCCTATACATGGGTTTCGATTGCTTTCTCGTTTCTCATTGCAGTGAATCTTTCAAACGTTCCAAGGTGGGTGTTGATGGGAAGGATTTATAGTATTTGTGAAGATAATTGTGCCAGTCAGCACATCTCATCTCTCCAACCAGTAGTTATTTTGGAGGCAACCATAAAAACCACAGACTCGTATCATTTTTCTTTGTTTACCATCTGATACACTATCGAACAGTGGTAAATCTGCTGAAGGTCTTTTATGGCTATTTTCTGGCTGAAATTAACCTCAGCATTAACTCTTTATTTACTGCACAGATCTGACTACACTGTTTAGCGTTAGAGCTTCTTTACAAACTGCATGTTCATCTCATTAAATACTTGGAAGGATGTTGTTATAGGAGTGCTATTTACCTACCTGTTTACGTAATAAGTAGGTCTCTGTATTGCAGATGGCATTACATACCAGTGTTTGTAATCTTAGATGTTAGATGTTGAAAGCACACCTTTTCTAAATAGTAGAGCAGAGGGTGCAGTACCAGTGGGAGGATCTCATAAATAGCACTTCTGACTTTAGAGAGGAAGTGGACATTTTTCTGGAAACCACAGAGACTAAAAATGCACGCTCATACACCATCAGATGTTCTCAATGGGTAAGCCCCCCTTGTCCTTCTTTTCTTCTTCTTCTTCTTCTTCTTTCTTTTTAAGAACAGTGTTAGTAGTTATATATACATATATATATTTTCATATATATGCAAGTTGTTGTTTTTTTTATACTGTACTTATGCTAAAGAGAGACAGCGTGTGCAGTTGGGAATTCTAAGTAGACACAGACTTGCGATCACTTCATTGCCCAGCAGAAATGTGAGAAAGAGTGCAGTTCTGTAACATCATCAGTGTAAGAATGTTAACTGTTGTTCTGTTCTGTTATGTGCATTTAGTTTCTCTTGTATTTGTCTAAAATCCTTAAAAAAGGATGCAATGTAGATATGACCTCACCACAAACAAAATCATCCAACACATTGAGCGTCACTGCAAAAAATGTTTTAGCACATAAAAAATATATTTTGTATTCACCAAATGTATTCATCAGTATTACTACTAATCGGTTTATTGGGTTAATAGGATTTATTTTTGTTTCATTTAGTCGATTGTTTTTGTTTTTGAGCATCAGAATCAGAACTGTTCTAATCTAATCTATTGGCGAATCTTTTTTTTGTTTTTTATTTCAAGCATTTATTCCTTTCAAGAAGCTATTTTCTGCTTAAAATTAGAAACTATATCTAGAACTAGGCTTAATGTTTTTTTTATGTGTTACACAATAACTTCAAAATGAGAAGATAGTGCTTCCAATTTTTCAGGATATCATCACTATTTTTGCACTGTTGCTGTATTGCTGGTCCGTATGAAAAGACATTTCATCTCATAATTCACCCAGAGCATTTTGGCTCCTAGTTTTTCTGAAATAGAAAAAAAGAGGTAAAGACAAAGAAGTTCAGTAAAGGAAAAAACCAGCCTGTGATTGTGGCTGGACTGTTCGTGCAGAAAGTCTGATCGTGTCCTCTGCTGACATTTTCTTTCATATAAATTACAGTTCTGTTTTTTTCCCTGTACACAAAGCACTTATGTATGAGCATCTCAGTTACTTATTGTGCACATCGGACCACAATTTCCGATAGATCTCATAGATGCAACATCGATTCAGTCACTGTTCATATTAAAACACATCCAGATTAACTTCATCCATACCTCATTAATGAACCCACCTTAAAGGTCTATCATTCTTTTCCTTTTGCCATGTTGATGCAAGACCAAACTCACCCCTCTGTCTATGCTGATTAGAATAAGGTGCTGTAATAAATAAGCCATGAGTTCCACTCTATGTGTTCTCAGCGTTAATAACTGATAACACAAAGGTGCTACTTCCACATGTGGAAAAAAAACATACTTCACTATGTGTCCATGCTCATGACCTGATTCTGGCTTTTCTTTCCTTCTTGTAGTATTCATTCGGTTTACCATGTGGTTTGTATTCAACCTGTAAAATGGGAAGTGAGATGAGTGGTTAAGTCTGTATTTGTTATATATGGGGGAATAGATTTACAGACAGGAAATTGACCATATTTGGACAATGATAACAGGTAAAATTGTAAAAAGTGAAATTGATTTGGAAGGCATGAGTAATTAATTATTATCTTAAACCAAGTGCCTTTTATACACCACAGACCAGTTCTGTTTTAAAAATGATACCACCTTATAGTGGGGTGTTTGTGGGGAGATAGTGGTGGTTGGGTGTGGTTGTTTTATATCATATAAAGATGTCAATTTGTATAGTGGCTCCAAATATACAGTGTCATATCTACAGACTATAGAATTTGCCCAGAACATTCTTGCAACCCAGTAGCAGCTGTGCCGCGGCCCGTGACTGTGTTGGGACCCTCGGGTCTGAGACCTCTGCCTTATAGCACTGATGTAGTTCCTTTATAACCAGACTCATGTGTTGAATCATTAAGGAAACAAGTAGTTTTCTTTCTTAGAATTTCAAAGAATAACTTCAAAAGCACAAGAGCCTGTGGTTTAACCATACAACAAAAATATACAGTATGCTAGTTTAGAATATGGTACTTGGCAAGCGATCAAGATCTTTTTTATGGCTGTCATTTAGAAAAATAGGAAAATTCTTTGAAAGAAATGTATTTTTCCAGAGAAAAATGTCTGGCCACCTGTTACGAGTCACTGATGCTACTTTATAGAGACCTATGATTGTTGGGGTGGAAAGTCCCTCAAGCTCACGCTCTGACAGTCATAAATGGCCAATCAGCTTGTCCGAACCATCAGCCAACAGGAAGTGTGGCTCTGACACGACTGCTATGTGTTCATGCTGTGGCTCAGAGGAGGAAGTGACTTGACAAAGTGTGTGAGTCTCGGATCATAGGCAGCTAGTCTCTCAAACCTAATCTCTATCAGTTCCTGAAGATTGGCTTCTGCGGTATCACTCTGCCAACAATCGTGTTCAACTTCAGCCTGATAACATGGTTATGGACTCTGACGTATATCCATGGCTCTCTCGGTGAAGCAAAAGAAAGCGTTTGCAGATCTACATCAAGACGTTCATATGAAAATGTGTCGAAATATTATGTAAGTGCCTCCGTTTACCTGCCACAGTGATCATGATCGTATGCAGTGTACATTGCAATTGAGTGATGTTGTATTTTAGAAAGCTTTTGAGTTGTTAAATGGCATGTAGGGTGAAAACTTTAATAACTCATAAGCTGGAAAGCTTTTCTGTGAACCTGATTTTTCAAGCTGCTGCATAAAAAGCAGAAAATAAGCCAGTTTCTGTTCTGTAATCATCTATTCAGTCACAAACTGTGTATTATAAATGATCACGCTACTAAGATACAGACTGTCTGAGATATTAAATGTAGTCGTACAGTACGTGTCATTTGTTCCTAAGACTTGCTTATGCATTAACACAAGTTAATAACCACCCTGACCTTCTCAGGTGAGGGTTTTTTACTGTCAACCTTTAGCCCACACTTAAACTGACTGTGTGTCAAATGCAGAGTTCGTGGGTGTACACATTCGGTAAATGTAGTAGTGTGTTGGGTCTGAGGTCTGAGGATTTTGCAGGAGATTCTAATTGTCCTTCTGCTCATCACTCGGTCATTGACAAATTTGGTCCTATGCACCGTCAATTGTCTTTATTGAAGTCGTATTTTTAATAATATTCTGTTTTCAGTACATCAACGACCTCTTTAAGAGTCAGACCAAGTTTCAACAAAGGTTTATCACATATGTTAGGTGCGTACAGAAAGTAGCATATGGTCGACATGTTTTATCAAAGAAACTTTGATAAAATGATGACAGATTGTTTATGCTGTCATAAATACCACAAAGTCTGATAAAAAGTAATGGCGAAACATTATGATTTAACTAAACCTCATACATAGACATATTTACAGTAACACAAAAACGTATTCTGCTTTCCAATTTGATCAAATTTGGGGTCAGAACATTTTTATTTAGATCTTTTTAGGATCATAGTCTTATTGGATTTTGTTTTTTAATCTCCAAGATCATGAGCTACGACTGAGTTAACACACACAAATACACCCACACACACACACACAAGCACACACAAACACACACACACTGAGTCAGAGTGTGTGTGTGTGTGTTGTGTGTGTTGTGTGTGTGTGAGACAATGGCTAGGTGTGCAAGCTTCCTGCAGCAGGTCAACAAAACCATGTACACAATCCTTTTCTCATGCTATTCTCAAGCAAAATGCAAGTCTGCTTTATTTAGGTCTTGATTCTACCACACTAGCCTATAACTGGAAGCAGTGTTTCCTGCCCTGAGCGGCATGCCCATATATGAAAGGCGGAGAAAAAAGGAAGTGATACGGCGTTGTGGGGGAGTACCATAGAAACCATCATAGCAGAATTGCTCCATTCAGTATTCTGGTTATATTATACAAATTTGCATCAGGTTTTATTCCACAACACTCTTATGTGGTCAGATGGCATTGATGTTTATGTTCTGAAGAATATATACATGTATATTAAGGTGTACTTTAATGCGCATTAAGAATAGTCACCAGTAGAAGCAATGATATAACAATCAGTAGGTTTTCCACCACAGGAAAATCTTCAGGGTGGAGATTTCATGTGACATTGTTGATGTGCTGTTACTAAAAAATATCTCTGTTGTGGATTATTTTCCTTAAAACACCACAACCTAAACTCTATTATTCTTCACTTACTTACGTTTTCATTCCATGCTTGGAAACTCCAAGTTACTAAAACTACCAGGTTCTTTAAATAAAAGTCTAAATTATATTGGTATACAATCACTAAAAAAATATACACACATTTCCTAAAAACAATACAGAGAGATCTTTCAGAGATCTTTAAAAAGCTATTGCTCATACAGTAAGTCCAATCCTGTTTAATAACTGATTTATGGGACCCCCAGACACTTAAAAGGAAAGTAAAAACATCTTGGGTTTACAATAAATGAGTTCCCTTGTTACTTAAAACACAACAATCCCAGAACAGTAAATATTGCAGCGTGCTAACATCATACAGCTGATGTCACATCACGTCATTTCACCACAACTCTGGAAGTCATTTCAGTGAAAACGTTTCTCAGTAGTCTACTGTTTTTATTTTTTTTTATTGCATCACAGTGTTTACTGGGTTCTCAGCTGTTTATCTTTTTAGCGTCTTTCTTCTTTTTTTTATTGACTCTAGATGTTTAATTGTCATGGGAAGTGTCAGGTGAATGAAGCTTCGTCCTGCATGTTAACTGTTTAGTTTGCTTCATATCGGCATGTGGGCTTCAGTCCAAACTTTATCTTACAGGAAGTCGCTTCAGGAAGTGAGCTGAATAAAGCTAAGATTTCTCAGCGTCCAGGTTGTATGCAGTTTCTATAAATCATTTTTCTGGTGTTTACCACCTCGTGTGTACACTGAGAAATCTGAGGCTTAGTGCACTGCAGATTTCAGAGAAAAGGAAAGATAAACTATAAACATATCCTGCTTTACCTGATTTATGCATCAGTTATCAACAGGCTTGTTTTACATTAAAGCATTTAGACATATTGTTCAGGGTAATGTAAGATCGGATTTGGATTGATAACACGATAGTGTGTTTCTATATGAATACAGATATGAATATTAATGATATTTGCTTTATTTTTTTTAAAAGAATGCCAAAAACGTTTACAGGGCATCTGGTTAAGACTAGAGGATTGAATCCAGGCTGGACTCCATCAGGTTTAAATCCAAATACTAAACAGACACAGAAACCCCGTGATGCATTACTGTGATGCATTACCTCCTGGAAAAACTGAAACAGACGCTTGTATTACTTATTACAGGAGTATTGATTACTCAGTTATGATCGTTAGTTACAGTCTGTTTAAAGTGATTCTAGTTGTCAAAACTGTGACAAATGAATTAAACTGATTTGAAACCCAACAACGCCTCCTGCGTCAAACAAAACACTTCTACTCCGTAGGCGGCGTGTGTCTTTTTTTAACTTTATTGCACCCACACAGCACTCATAGGGAAAGAAAAGCAGTCTCTGATGCAAATGATGAGGGATTGAGAGTGTTTTTTTTTTCACGTTTATAATTTCCTGGTGGAAACTAAGTCAAGTTCAAAAGAGCAAAAAGAATGACTGCCGGTTTGTTGTTTGCTTTCATGAGGCTTAAAGTCAAGGTCATTAAGGGGTCAACAAAATAGCTGTAATTATGTTGCGATCGCGTTTACCCACGGCTAATTCCCCGGCTAAATTACGCCTCAGCGAAGTGGTGAATATTCAAAATGAATGACTTTTGCAGAAATATTTCCAGTCAATTTTTCCACAACTAAGTCAGCGTTTGTGTGGTTTTCGCTTTGAACTAGTTTATGAAATTGCACCCTGTTTTGGATAAGTCACACCACATTTCCACGCTCTGTTGTGTTTCACTTTGAGCCTTCAGATTCCACTTGTTTCCTGGAGGTGGATAATCTCCCAACTCCACCCACAAATGAGCATCCAAACCAATTTGGGAAAAATCAGATTCAGAGATCTGAGGGAGTTTTTTTTTCCTTCCTTTGCTGCTTCATATGTCTACATGTCCTTCTGCAGACCAGCCCTTGGGCACTGGGTGTCACATGGTGGGCTTGGAACAGCAAACTCTGCTGGAAATCTGTGACCCTAGAGGCACAATCTAGAGCACAGTAGGGAACTGTGCATTCCACAGGAAACGTGTTGTTTCCTTCCTTTCCTCTCCTGGCTTTGTCTGGTCCTGGGTCAAGGTTTTTAACAGGAGGGTTTGTGCTAATCGGACAGGCATTATTTGCTGGTTAACGTGTGCTGCACCTCCTCAGTGTTATATGGATCTTCTAGATGTAGCCTCCACCATCAGCAGGTCCAGTGAGAACATGTCAGTGAAGGGTTTTAGGAGGCAGATGAGTAAAAGGTAAGTTTCGATTATGGACTGGAAGAATGGAGAGATTTTTAGAGTTACAATTTTAGAAATGCACCTGAGTGTGTGCACTTTGTACTGGAGACTTAATCTGAGTTTGGGTTTTCAAAGTGTGAATCGTTTCCCTCTTTCCATGCATGTACATCTAATGCTGCACAAATAATACAGAGCTGCGTTCTTCTACCGTTTATTTATATTTATGTTTGATGGCTTTCTTTCTTTTATAACAATTTTAGAAACAACTTTGATCCAATCTGCAGAATCCAAACTCCTATTTCATGTGTCTTTTTCAAACTAACCTTTACAACTAACTACATATATATATATATATATATATATATATATATATATATATATATATATGTATATATATATATATATATATATATATATATATATATATGAAGCTACAGCATCCCGCTATGATGAAGAAGTTAAAGAATACAGTAAATAAGCTGCGTTTTTTTTCTCTCCTACAGAAATATGACTGCTGTGCCGATTTCCTGGCCCGTCCCTATGAGGGCTATCGGAGCTCAGAATCTTCTGACCATGCCTGGAGGCGTTCCCATTTCTGGGTATCTACACAAAAAAGGGGGAAGCCAGTTCAGCCTGATGAAATGTGAGTACTGTCATGTTGCTTTTCAAGAATTGTACAGCAAAAATAATCATTAAAAAAAATAAACATTTTGCTAATATTGGTAATCCCTTGAAATTTAAAGAAAAAAATCATACTCTTTACGCTTTAGCTTTGAATGACCAGTATAAAAGGCTTGACATATTTTCTCCTGCCAATCCCACAGGGCCTCTTCGCTACATTATAATCCACAAAGGCTGCGTGTACTATTTTAAGACCAGCACATCTGCCACACCACAAGGAGCGTTTTCCCTCAACGGCTACAACAGGCAAGTTCATGTGAACCATTGCATTCACTGAAAAAAGTGGGTGTACTTAAAAAAAAAAAACCTGCCATCCCTATACATGCGGACGTGTGCTTCTATTGCATCCAGTGTAAGGAAATGGAATAGAAAATGTGATAATGGCCAACCCCCCAAAACCACAGTAAACCATGAGTCTCACTGAACTTAAAATGGGACCTTGAATTAGATATGTACACCTTACAGTGCTTGCCACATCCTGTCCCACATTATACATCACATCATTTCCATTCAAACCTATTTTATAATGCATTGTATGTAAGTGAAGATGATGTGAGATGGATTTTTACCACCTACACAGGAGGACTGGTGGTACTTTTATCACTTCCTGCACATGTAGATCCGATGTGATCTAGTCAGTGTGTGCTTAATTATTGCGTCTAGTCTGCGGTCCAGCTGGGTCTGGAAAAAGATTGTCTTTGGGTAAATCTGCAAGCAGTTAGAAACCAACCTAGTGTATGACTACAATTCAGTTAACCTCTATATCTCCAAGAGGTACTGCTGTAATCGTGATGACTGCCTGATGTACATCCCAATACTCTTATTTACAAATATACTCACATCTTTTTATCTCAATAAATACTATTTGGCTTTATAGATGATTATTAATAGCACTCACCCTGAAGAGGATAGGTTTCATTTGGGTTCCTCTTGAAGTTCCTTCCTTGTCTCACCCCTGGGGTTTTTCCTTCCAACTGTAACCTCAACTTGCTTATTTGGGACCTAAATATAAATCTACATCCATGTTTCTGTTTTTACCATTTGGTCACCAGGGTTATGCGAGCAACCGAGGAGACCACCTCCAGCAACGTTTTCCCCTTCAAGGTCGTGCACTTTAGTAAGAGGCATCGCACGTGGTATTTTTCAGCAGCCAGTGAGGATGAACGAAGGGTGAGACTTTTATACATCACTCCGTCTGACTTATGGTCGTGACAAACATGAGTTTCTTGCGCAATACAGTGACGTCGTTACATCCGGATTTATTTTACAAAAACAATGTTTTTTATCTCCAACAGAAATGGATGCGGTTTTTGAGGAAAGAGATCGGCCATTATAATGACAAGAAAGATTATCTTGACCCAAGGTAAAAAAAAAAAAAAGAAATCATGCAGCATGAGCTTAAGTTTCAAGTTTCATTTGTCATATGTACAGATTTCAGTGACAGTTTGTACAATAAAATGTGTAAGCGAGGCTACAGGCAAACTACAGCAAATATTAAACATTAAACAAAAACAGTAAGAGGAAATAAGGTTAAAAATAAAAAAGCAATAATGAGGCATAAGAAAGTAATAATTATCTAAAAAAAAAAGTGTGTGCAGAAAGTTTATGTTTATATACAATTAATTAGTAATATATATGTAATAATATAAGTATGTAGATAAGAATGTATATCTTACTGTAGGTGTGTGAAAAAATATACAAAAATATCTAGTGTGCAAGTAAGATGCAATAGACTGCAATGGTATTAAGAGTTCTGAGAATTGTGTAGTTCCAATGTGTTAACAGATAAACAGTCAGAAACAAATAGAATTGTCCTCATGTTTTCGCTTGTTTTTCATACCTAAAAGCTTCCTTTTTAAATGCAAAAATGGCAAATGTACATTCAATGACTGCGTAAAACCTGTTTGCTCATTTACATTATAGACGTTAGAGTGTTTTACATTTTTATTTTTACTGAATACCTTGGTGAGTGTTTAGTTCATGTTTTAGTCTTGTTGCCACTGTATTTGTGCAGCTTTCTATCTTGTGGAAGTTTCCGTTTTCTAAAGGGGAAGTTTTTTGGTTATATATGAGCCTGTGTAAAAATAAATCGCTGAGAACATTGTTAACTTCCACAGAACAGTGCAATTGGATTCACGTCTCTTTTATTAATAAAAATGAGTGCTGAATATGCGTTTGTGCCCGTCTGTGTAGGATTCATGGAAACATTACACTGTGTTAGATGATACTAAACAGATTTCTTTTCATTATTCTAGTGAATCTGACTCCGATGAAAGTTTCTACGGCCCAATTGAGAGTCCAGTGGAGATCAGCAATTCTCCAGATGAACATGAAGATGGTAGGACGTGTGACTGATAAAACTCGTTAAACAGTAGCGAGTGAGCTTTAAATTAATCATCTGTACTCTGCACTTTCTAATAGACTATATGGAACAAAATGATGAAAGCGATGAAGATGACTATCTTGTTCCCGATGGGCCGACAGGTATTTTTATACACTCTAATGCATCATTATCTTCGATGATATTTTCTCGAACATTAATTAATAACAGGACTCCTTATGTGGCTTTACCAGGTCAGCCCAAAGTACCGCCTCCAGCTTACCCTCCTCCACCGGTGCCCTACCATCCCAAAGGCCCTCCACCACCACTTCCTAATCCACCCATGAAAACGCCACCATATCCCATCCACAAGAAACCAACCATCCCTGTTCCAAGTCCACCCAAACCCTCTGACTTGGTAAATAAAGGCCCTCCTCCACTACAAAAACCAACCTTTAACAGGATGACGGTTGTACCCACACCTCTTCCCATCTGCCAGAAAAAGACTGTAGCTGGGAGCATGTCTTTATCGACTCTACCTGGATATGAACGGAAGCCTTCTCCTGCCATGGTTCTTAAAAACCCATCCACTCTCCCTATCTGTGAGGACCTGGAAAACAAACTGGTTTTGAACTCTCGTGACAAATCTGGTTCACACAACCTGAACAATTCACCTGGAGAGAGAAAACTCTCAAATCTGGGCAGCAAACCTCTGCCCAAGTGTCCACCACCAGGGACGAAACCCAAACTCAATCTGCTATCTTTACAGTAGGTGTCTGCTTTCACACCTCTTTAGACAATTAGGATTTAAATTCTGAAGCCTCGCAGGCAATACATTGATTAAAAGTGTGAGGTTTAAACGAGCATGTTGAATGTAGAGATCCAACACTGAATGCAGCTTTTATTGCAAAATGTTCCAAATACTGTAAACCTGGTGAATTTTATAGGCTGATACAGCACCAGTGGATTACATTTCATCCTTTCATGTCTTTGTCTTTTATAAAATTAGCTATCAAATCCTTTACAAAGCCATTCACCATTCTTTCCTCTCAGAAGATCGTCACCCGATGGCCAAAGTTTTCGGGCTCCTATAGAAGAAAAGTCCTTGAAACAGAGAGTCATATCAAAGAACGACGAAGACTCGGACGATAACGACTATGAAAACGTGAGTGATCCGTGCCGGGTTATGGGTCAGTTCCCTGTCAGACTTTCCATTGCACTGAGCAAACCTTAAAGGAGCGTGTACGCATTTCTTGCTATGCTGCTCGTTTAGTGTAAATGATGGTCGTTTAGTAACCATCAATGGCACAATGACACAGACGAAAAACAATGATGTAACTCGGAGAAGACAGTGAGAAATGAAAAAAAGGAACTAAATGGGACATGACCGTGTATAAACCCATGCATGTTTGTTGCCTGGTGTTTAGGTACAGTTGCCTGACTCGGTCTTTGTGGACACAAGCGAGACCAGTTCTGTGGAAAAGTAAGAGATTTTTGTGAAATATATGATATATAGCTTTTCATATCTGCTTACTACACATATTTTGTTCAATAATATCTTCAGTGATGAAGCATGGAAAATTACGCTATTCTCTAGCACCCTCTAGTGGCCTGGAGCGCCACAGGATTTTTCTGCTATTATTTTGTATGTACTTGAGATTTGAGGTTTGAAATAACCTTGTTATTCACTGTTTCTTCCTTTCTCCTCAGATTATTTAAAGAGACAAGTGGTGTTCCACCGGATGGCCTTTACTGCATCCGAAACTCTGGAACTAAGACTTCAAAGGTACAACACAGCATGGTGCATATGAAGGATGTTATGCTGAAACAGTTGTGAAATGAGTGTATGCTTTTCTATTTATATATATCTGTATATATATTTGTGTGTGTGTGTGTGTGTGTGTGTGTGTGTGTGTGTGTGTAGGTGTGTAGGTGTGTATGAGGGTATGAGTATGTGTTTTAGCCTACTCATTTCATTCTTTGTATGTGTAGGTGCTGGTTGTGTGGGATGTGAGTTTGAACAAGGCGAGAAACTACCGGGTGTTTCAGGAGGTAGGTGCTACACCTGCGTGAACCTTCTGCCGTTCTATATTTATACGATTTCAATGATGTACTTGTGGTATATTCTGATGTCTGTAGATTCGCTTGTAAAAGTAGTGAGCTAAAGGACAAAATAAATGGTCTGAGACAATTTCTTCAGAATGAGTTAAAATGTAATAATAACAATAATAATAATAATAAACAAGGTGTTTATGGAACACCATAAAAACATCCGACATGCAAAATCCTTAATAACTCTTAATGAAATGGGACAAACCATAAAAATATGATTCTTCTATTTCTTTTCATATAAAAAGCATAAGAGCACATGTTGTTTCCCACTTGATTTTAGAAAGATTTGATCATTCTAACATTTTTATATTATTCTATGCCACTGTTATTAATAATGCTTAAAGAAAAGAAATCGTAACCATGAATGCAGCTTCCTTCATCTCTGTGTGTGTATTTGTGTGTAATATTTTGTCCTACACCATCATCGAGGCCTGTCATTGTGCTCACTATTGCACTCTTTCTCTCTCTTCTGTAGGATGAAATTGTGTACCTGGAGGCAGAATTGCAGTTTGCATCTATAGCAGCTCTAGTGGAGTACTACTACAGCCACCCTCTGCCCAACCATG
The DNA here is from genome assembly GCA_014706435.1 of Silurus glanis. Taxonomy (NCBI): domain Eukaryota; kingdom Metazoa; phylum Chordata; class Actinopteri; order Siluriformes; family Siluridae; genus Silurus; species Silurus glanis. Next base: position 390,536 of record JAAIIK010000225.1, read on the forward strand.
GTTCTCTGTGCTTACAGAAGCCTTTCGGATACACCCCACCCAGGTGACCACATCCATCACTGATATCTTCATATTCTCATACTGATGGCTACAGCAGCTCCCTACAGCTGATCACGTACTTTAGCCATAAGGACATGCGAGTAAAATCGCAAAATATGGACACGTGATCGTCGGTGCTGACAATCTGCTCTGCCACTGAACTAAAAGGATTTAGCTGCCGTGGAGCTTCATCTCTAATGGATTTCGAAATGCTGGTGGTTATGTAACTCTTCATACCTCTGCCCGGAAAAACTGCACATACGCTTATATGTGAGCTTTCAGTTTCCTGAAACAAACATAAATTCATAAATCCAACTTATTGTTCTACAGGTTTTAGCATAGTGAGATGATGGGTTGCCATGTACTGCGAAATAAATCCACTTTTAATACCTTCAGTTTTGGGTTTTAAAGATCTCATCTGAGCATGGAGATGCACGTGCGTGTAGATGCTCGAAACACTGACGTAGGACGTATTTGTGATGTAAAATGATTACATTACTTGCTGTAAGAATGTATGGTGAAGTTTTTTCCATCAGCAATAAAAAACTAAAGCACTGTAAGCGAGTAGAGCGAGTAGAGCGCTACGAAGTGCACAAAATGCCTGTATTACTGTGTATAATAATGTATCATTACTGTCTGTTATTTTATTCTTTTATAACTTTTATTACTTGTGCATGTATATAAATTAAACAACTCGTTGTATCATTGTTAAATTATTTTTTTGTACCTTAAAGAGCATAAATAAAGAATTATATAGAAACACAAAACGCAAATGGTCAAATGTCAGTTCATTTTGCTATGAAACTAATTTAAGTCATGAATGTTTTTTTATTATATTCAAATGAAATCCAGTGACCGAGCCTTTTTTTTTTTCTTTATCAGTTCACTAATCGCATTACAGGAAAAAAGTAAAAAATGCTGAATCGACTGCAAACAAAGCACATTACAGAAATACAGTTCACACAGGGTTGTCAGAGGAAAAGTTCATCTTACAATGAAAACTCACAGTAATAATCTTCCCTCTGTGATGTTTTGATTTAAATGCAAACCTCTGATGTTATAATCGCTTTGAATATCAACTTGCAAGTTGGACTGGGTCATAATTTTATTTCCAGGATTTAAAATCATAACCTTAAAAAAACAATTGTACGATGGACAGTTTAGTGGCCTAAACTGTCCTAAAAATAACCTGGGTTCAGGAGGAACGTTGTTTCATTTCACTGTGTACTGCATCAGCTATATATGGTTGAAATGACAATAAAAGCTTCTTGACTCTTGACTCTTGACTCTAAGTGTTAGATCATGGGGTTAAATTTGGTTTAAATCATGCGCTACTTCTAAATCGCACAAACGCCAGAGAACTTTGAGAAATAAATTCAAGCTCACTGGGAAATTAAGAGCAATAGTTTTTTTCAGATCCAATCAGCTGTGTTTACTCAGAACTAGCAAAAAAACTATGAATCTGTAAATTACTTATTTTAGCTAGTCAATAAAAATTGCATATTGGTTCTTCAGTTAACATTGTTAATTGTCTGAATTACAAGTCTGTGGTTTTGATTTGGAATATCCCTTGTATTTTTCACTACTATGCATGTCACAGTGCACATCTTTAATGGTCTCTTTAGTCCCATTCCATACTCATTAGCCATTGATCATATTTTACCTTTGAGATCTGGCTATAACAATTATGTTGTAAGGATTTTTTTTTTTTAATAACCACACTACTTGGTTCTGTCCATATTTATGTCGAATTGTAAAAAAAAAAAAAAAAAAAAAAAATATAAAGTGCTGGTTTCTGGTGTTTCGTAAACTCTATACAGTATATAAGCAGTAACCATTTATAAGCGCCCTCTGCTGTCTACAAAGCGAACTGCAATTGCACTCCTCTTTCGGTCGCTCCTATTACGAGTCGCCACGGCAGATCATCCGTCTCCATACCACTCTGTTCTGATATGCATGTCTTCTCTTACCACATCCATAAACCTTCACCTTGGCCTTCCTCTTCTCCTCCTGCCTGGCAGACTCATCCTTAGCATTTTTCTACCTATATACCCCAAGATCCCTGTTGTGCACATGGCCAAACCTTCTCAATCGCTCCTCTCTCCTTGTCTCCAATGCAAAATGCAATTGCAATAAAAAAAACTCAAATCAGACTTTAACCTTCTTCCTAATTGACCTGTGAAATTCTACTCATCTCTCAAGTAAGTTTATGGATTAGAAAGGAAACCAAAACTCAGATATAATTTATAAGTTTCTTATGAAGGTAAACCTGAGAATTCGAGCAGGTCTGTCCTGAGAGGGAACACTGAAGAGTTGTATGATTGTTAAAATTTGCATTTGCTCCCTCGAATCAGATACTCGGTTTTGTTTAATTCCCTTCATCGCCACTAGATGTCTCTCTATCCCTTTTAATTCACTCATTTACCTTGTCTTTTATCTACAGCACACAAGGTTGTTGAGACTGCAGAAGATAAGGTTGACCCCATCAACCGTACAACATTGAGTTCTGCCTATTAATCAAAGCTTTTACTTATCCAAATAAATGTACTAGACAGATTTCTTAGAAACAGCGATTTATACCAAAGATCTTGTTTTCTGATGTCAGGTTGCCCTAAGTATGTTCTTAGCGCTATCTGCTGGCTACAAAGCGAACTGCACTCGCAATGAAAACAATGTCAGGCTTCCCCTTGTCCTAAATGACCCCATCACCTTGGTCAAATGATATGAATGTGTGAGTTGCCTTTTGGGGAGAAGGTCAGAGCTGAGAGTTTTGGCTATTTTGTCTAGAAGAGTTATTTTTAGTAACCATCTGATCCTGGTCAGGGACAGAGAAGATGCTGGGAACACTGGATCTGAGTTGAGAATATTAATGTGTTATAATGGTGTGGGAAATTAAACCGGAGAACATATGGTGGAAACCTACTGCTAATGAAGCTAAAGCACAAGACCCTCTGGAGAGGAAGTGATCATTTTGAGGTTACTGAAAGCTACTGTATAGTTAATAACTGAGAAGATCTGAAAGCAAAAAAAAATAGAAGCAAAATTGTTTAATAAAGCAGAGCATAGAATCTGATTTTCAGGCATCATTGATATTGATATTATTTACTAAAGAGACTTTAAAACTACAAATCATTAAGTTTTTTATTTTACATAATGTATCTGTTACCTTCTTCTTTACTGTCAGCAAAAATGTGGAGAACATTAATGTGTCAGATCTTCCAGGTCTATGGTTCATCACCACTTATTTGTTCACAGCACACGTTTTGAGAGAATCCTGAGCATGCTTTTATTTCTTTTTTCCCTCCCAACACATCTGATGGACCTAATGAGCAGGTAGAGCAGGAACAAATAGTGTATTTGAGTTGGGAAAACCCAAAAATAGGCAGAACTATGAGTTGCTTAAGGATCTCCTTGTCCTGCACTTGAGACCTTGTAGACTGAGGGACAGTCATGATCACTTTTTAGACATTTTAATGCCATATTGTCATAATGCACTCCATTGTATTTTCTTAATCAGGCCAGTGATGAGCTCTTGCTGATAGGAGGAGCCTCAGGAACCCTGGTGGCACTTGAGATGCTCTACGGAAACTGATGGCTTCCTAGAAACTTAAACGTAATACATTACATGCTGAATGAGACTTAATCCGCTTTTGTTTCAGAAGGTGTGTTGGATTTATTTAAGTTGTAATATGTATGCATGCATGCGCGTGCACACACACACACACACACACACACACACACACACTAAGGATGTCGGTTTTGGTAGGGAAAGGGTTAACTGCGTGAAAATGACACGCTGAAGGAGGAGGAGGAGAGGGAGATCCACAAGCCCTGCGCTCGGCTCAGCCACACCGGCTCGGGGTCGTTTCGTACGCCTAGGGGTTTTTGCACGCGCAGTCGGGTGTAATTAGGAGGACGTGAAGATGAGAGGCGCTCGCGCAAGCCGCTCGCACGCGCTGCCCGGATGATATAAAAAGCGCGCGGCTCAGGCTCGCGCTTCGCTTCGCTTCTGGGTTTGGCTTTGCGTTTTTTTTTTGGTTTGTTTTTGTTCTGTTCTCGCGCACCTGGTTCGAGCGCTCGCGCTGCGGCTCTCCGCGCACACGAGAGACAATTAACAAGTGTGTGTGTGTGTGTGTGCGCGCGCGCGAGAAATGGTCGTGTGCGTCCTGGGCTTTCTTCTCCTGCCACTGTGTCTCCAGATGGTCGGATTTACCGACGGTGAGTAGCAATAATACCGGGAGGGGAATTAGTGAAGGTTTGCATGAAAAAGGTGCGCGCGGATCCGAGACTCCCAAAACATCTCTCTCTCTCGCATCGGTTCCTTTATGATGTCAATGTAGCACGAGATCATGATTCTGTGGAAAAGGCTTGTGAATGCTGGATCTAAAGCGAGCCTTCATTGTGTAATTGAGCGCCTCATTGGGCGCCTGGGCCTTCAAGTGTTTGGTAGCAACGTGCAGCTTGGCACGTTTTTATCTCCACGCGTCCTGGAGGTCTTCACCGCCACTGATTTCATTACCGCGCGTGTATTTAAATGTATTTATTGGAGGAGATCATTTGGGGATTGATTTGTACAACAGGGCCTGAGTCTGGCGGCGTGCTTCTGGAATATGTGTGTGTACGCAATGCAACATTGTAGATGAGGTGTGTGTGTGTGTGTGTGTGTGTGTGGGCAGATTACCTGTACGTTGCGTAATTGCCTTTGAAATAGTTGGTTTCATTCGTTGTCTTACTGCAGGTCAACGCGCCTCATGGAGCAGAACTTCCAAAAATATATGGATAAATTTGGCTAGTCGGGGGAAAAATTGTACACCTATTTAACCCAAACCTAAACTGGATCAAAATTCTAGTGAGTGCCTCAGGGCTGAATGTTCTACATGAACTGCTTTGGTCTCTCAATTTATTACTTGATTTCAGCCTTCTATCAGTGAAAAGAAAAAGCATTTTAACACCCTTGAAACTGAAGATTTTTTCTCCACTTGAACTAGGAGACACAACCCTGTTCCTGCATGACCATCCCTCTGTGCCCAAAGCCAGCTCCACGAAGATATGCTTTTACATGGGTTGGCGTGGAAGATCTCCTGCTATAGAGCTCCCGTACGAGTGCTTACTGCACCCTCAGGCCTCCTCATCTACCCTTCATCACTACCTGTTTTTACTAAGACTAACACTTTGTAGTTGAATGAACACAAACCTTTATGAAATCTTGAGGAACATCTTCCCAGGAGAGTGGAGTTTATTAGAACAGCAAATGGGGACTGAATTGGATGTTCAGAAAGCATTGTGAATCTTATGTTCAGGTGTAAACTAAAGTTTTGTTCATATACTGTACTTATTTGTTAAAGATCTGAAATCACATTCTGTCTGAATCAAAGTGCATTGACTTAAAATTCATCTGAATTTGATTAAAACCAATATATCCCTGGTCCCTCATCTAGGGAATGATGCGTGTTCACGTTAATCTTAGCTATCAGGCTAAACGCACATCTCACTGCAGAATTCATTCTGATCTTATTTACACACCTGCTCGACTAGTCAAGCGCTTTCCGAGAGCTTCTGAGGCTGGTTTTGAGGTATAATGGGGTCTCTGTATTTGTAGGACTGTAATTTAATTGCTTGATGCACATGCTAACATTATTGTGATGCTAGCTGATTTTGTCCTTCTGTATGTTGCAAATTGATTTTATTTTTTTTTATGCTTCCTTGGGGAAGAGATTATCCACAGTTTATCAGAGGAACATGGTAATACTCATGGAAGTGACTTTTTCTTTAACACTAGGTTAAATGCTATATTTAGCACACAATGCTTGGCTGCTGATTAAAGAGGATCAACATGCTGTCCGTAAGCTATTTTAGCATCCAGTTCGGTTGTATGTGGTTTTGCTCTGGTGACTGGAGATGTTGCCTTTTGTCCTATAACAAAATGTCTCTTGACTGTGGCGTGACCTTTTAAATACTAATGGATGACAAGTTCGCATTACTCAGCTAGCGTGGTTTTTTTTTTTTTTTGTTTGTTTGTTTAATGATTCACAGTATTTAAATAAACATTCAACATAGAAAAAAATCTAATATGGAGGTTTTTTGCGAGATGAGTAGAACAGAGATTAGCTTACTTTCAACTTTGTCATTGTGCTGAACACGTGCACAGAGACAGTGAAATGCAGTTAACGTCTAACCAGAAGTGCACACGTGTATACACAAATTATGGGAGTGCCAAGGTGCATATTACATGTAGTTTTGTTTTATCCCACCAAGATTGTATTGTGTTAGTCTGCAGTTATACTTATTACTAGCCGTTATTATTTTAAGCCTTTGGTGGACGCGAGCATTTCATATTTGTTTTTAAGTCCAAGGTTGTGATATGTAGCCTCTATGAGGTCATGGCCTTCTAAAAAGCACACAGTGTTATTCCTTGGCGTAGGCTGATCTGATACCTGACCTTGGATGAGAAATATTGTTCTGCTTGTATTAATCATACAGATTCTGAATTTTGATCCAAATAGAGCATTTTAATAAGACAAGAGTTGGATAAAACTATTTTTCTTTATATTTATAGCTCATTAAATTGAATAAATCGAAGGAAAGTGAACTGTGAATTATGTAAGTTGGTTGCAGTGCATTTGACCCATTTTGTATGTAATGTATGCCAATTCCGGGGCTTCAAATATACCAGTTCCAGATATTGTAGGACACAGGAAACTTATATCTGCTGAGCACCATATGACTGTGGCTAAACTTAACGTGTGCTATAGAGTGTGTTAAGAGATTATATTTCATTTCCTGCAACATGCATTTGTATAGGCAGCAGGACAAACCTTGGAATGCAGACTTTGTTCCCCTGCATTGTTACCAATGAGGTATAATGTAACGCTTTTGCTTTTCACAAAGCGATTTCCAGCTTCAGGTCGTCGTCGTCTTCTTTCGGCTGCTCCTGTTAGGGGTCTCTATAGTGGATCATCCGTCCCCATACCCCCTGTCCTCTACACCTTGGTCTTCCTCTTTTCCTCCTTCCTGGTGGCTCCATCCTCAGCATTCTCCTACTGATATACCCCATGTCCCTCCTCTGCACTAAACCATCTCAATCACACCTCCCTCACCTTGTCTCCAAAACGTCCTACATGTGCTGTCTCTCTAATAAACTCATTTCTTATCCTGTCCATCGTAGTCACTCCCAACGAACATCTCAACATCTTCAGCTCTGCTACCTCCAGCTCCACCTCCTGTCTTTTACTCAATGCCACTGTCTCTAATCCATACAACATCTCAGGTCTCACCACAGTCCTATAAACTTTCCCTTTCACTCTCACAGATACTCTTCTATCACAACTCACTCCTGCTATCACTCTTCTCCACCCACTCCACCCTGCCTGCACTCTTTTCTTTACTTCTCCAACACACTCACCATTACTTTGCACTGTTGACCCCAGGTACCTGAACTCCTCCACCTTCTCCACCTCTTCTCCCTGCAACTGCACCCCTCCACTGCCCTCCCTCTCATTCACACACATGTACTCTGTCTTACTCCTACTGACTTTCATTTCTCTTCTCTCCAGCGTGTACCTCCACCTCTCCAGGCTCTTCTCAACCTGCTTCCTACTCTCACCACAAATCACAATATCATCCGCAAACATCATAGTCCATGGAGACTCCTGTCTGACCTCGTCCTTCAACCTGTCCATCACTACTGCAAACAGAAAAGGGCTCAGAGCCGATCCTTAATGCAGTTCCACCTAAACTTTAAACCAGACTGTCGTTCCTACTTTATACTTCACTGCTATCACACTGTCCTCATACATGTCCTGCACCACCCTCACATACTTCTGACACACGTTTGAGGGTCCTCATGGATGGCTCTCGGAGACAGTGAAGAACTTTTTTTTTTTTTTTTTTTTTTTTGTGCAATAAAATTGTTTTTTTTCTTTGTTTTTGTGTGTGTGTGTGTGTGTGTGTGTGTGTGTGTGTGTGTGTGTGTGTGTGTGTGTGTGTGTGTGTGTGTGTGCTTTGACAAATTGCTGAAGTCACTTAACTTTTTCTGGGGTTCAGTCAAGGTTTCTGTGACTGGCAGTGCCAGCCGCCTGCTCTGTGATCCAGTCTGCCGCCTCGTTGGTCCGAACAGCCTGTTCCACATTGAATGTTGCATTGTTTTCAAGTAGCGGATGTGTGGTCAGTGAATGCAGGCTGGCCAGCTGTGGACAGCTGTTGTTGTTTGTGCGGTACTTTAAGGGTTTTTTTTTTCTCTGCTGGCTGATTGTGCAGCTCTGTTACTCTGGTATTCATCAATTTATTCCTAAGAAAAAGATTAGTTCCCTTTTCTGCCTCCTTGAATGCACCTCGTGAGTGTGTGTAATTAGTAGAGTAGACTCCGGGGTGTAAATTGAGTCAGAGTTCTGAACTTTGCATTGAATCGCTCTTCATTAAACACCGTCTTGAACGAGGGCTTCCCTACCTCACAAAGTGCACATGGTCCCCGAGAGCTGCTTTTTTTTTTCTTCCCTTGGATTTAAGTGTCTGAGAGTGTGGGTGAATGCAAATGATGTGTTTTAGAGAGTTTTAAAAGATAAAGCTGTATGGATCAAAGTCTTTTAGTGCAGTGTGGCAGAGTAAAACGATGGCGCCGTCTACAGATCAGCGATCGAAATATGTATGAATTTGTCTCTATTTGGATTTAATGCAAAAGTTTCATTTTAATAATATTTCTAACAAAAATTATTTTGGGGTTTTGAGTCACAAAATCTAAACGATCATCCTGACTGCCAATAAAGATAAATGAGGGATTGCTGTAACTTCATTGTTCTTAAAAATGCGCATTGTCTCTCCTCAAGGCAAGAGATTCAAATATGACTAAAAACCACATGTTTGAGGAACCTGATGGATGGCTCAGCTCTTAGCCAGATATTATGCAGTCATTCCTAAAAAAAAAAAACTTCCCCAAAAGCCATGTATGATGCACTTCTGCTTTGTATCTGTTTGGCGTCACATGAAATGTTTGAATGATGTCATGTTCTGTTAGTAAAACTGCGACTGTGCCTTTCTTGGTAATCAGACCAACATTGTCACTTGTCCTTTTATTCTCATTTCAGGCTCTCGAATAGAATGTGAGCCATCACAATTCCAGTGTGGGAACGGTCGCTGCATCCCATCTGTATGGCAGTGCGATGGTGACATGGACTGCACTGATGGGAGTGATGAAAGCAAGTGTGGTGAGTCAGTGTGTGTGTGTGAGAATGCATGTTCTGTGAGTTTTCTAGAACACCACCCCCAGTGACCTTATAACACAATGAATGTGTATAGTGTGAAACTGCAGAAAGTTTTTTGAGTCTCATGCAGTCTTTCCCAGTGGCTCTTGTGTGTCTCAGCATAAGCAAGTCTGAGAAAAAGCTCAGCGCCACAGTTGCTACAATTATTGACAAAAAGCAGACCAACACATCTGCATGATTTACACAATAGGAGCCATAAAGGTCTGGAAGATCCTGCTCTCTTTGTATCTATGGTAACTGGGACATACACATACAGAGGTGGGAAAACGAAGTGGATGAGGGTAGGATTTGGCACAGATATATATGAGATGATGTAATTTATTAGTTTAACACGTACCATGAAGTCATCAAGGTTTCAATCCAAACCTGAATGATGGTTACTGAGTGCCCTCTCTTACCCCAGTGAGTGTAAATTTCTAGTTCTGTTAGTGATCATGCTAATTTATGTGTCAGAAGCCCTCTAGGCATTAATGACCATTGTAGCCACAGGAGCCTATTTCGCTGGAGTGCACACTTGTGGACATGAAGTGACTGATAATAGGGCTGGGCTTTGTGCCAAGGGGGAGACGGGGGGGTTCCTTGTGGTCTTGTAGGGCATGACTGTTGCAGTACGTATACATTTGCTTGTCTTCACTGAGGTGTATAGTGTGAGTTTGGCAGAGTAAAGTAAATTGCAATTCCACTTCCACTTTCCCACAGTCTTTTGCACCAGAAACAACGAAGCTGGATGAAACTGGTCAGATACATTAAATAGCAATAACGCATAGTGTACAATTAGACATTTGATGACGCACACATTTGAAGTGCACCTGCCAGGAACTAAAATGTAATTTAGCCATAACTTTATTATGACAAGCATTGAGTGATACTGCTGAAAAATATTTTTTCCATTCTTCTGCAGGAAAGTGAATGCAGTAAATAAACACATTAGAGGTGGTATCAAAAAGTCTCGAGACTAGTTTTGTAACACGCCAACACACAGTCACAGGGAGCACCGACTTTCTTAAATCAGTGTGCCAAAAGACATTGTCCTGTGTACATCAAGATCGGTGTGAATGGTGATGTTCTGACCACGTGTGCACCCTATTGCCGAGGTCTGCTCACACCAGAGTTTCTCACCAGATTTGGCTACTGCAGACTTTACTTTCTCCCCGAAGATGAAGATCCGGCTTGCGGTTTTAACACCCTTAAATAGCAGAAGGTGCTCGACACGCTTCTAAAAGACTTTCAGGACATGTTCCAGAAGAACGCTGGGAGCTCTGTATTACTGTGCAAGGAGACTATTTTGAAGGTAACAGTGTGGAAACTGAGGTAAATCAAGTACTTTCTTGTAAATAAAGCGAGTCTCCAGACTTTTTGACACCACCATCAGATTCTCAGGCAGGGCTTTTGTTCCGGATGTAAAAAATCTTTGCTTATCTTGTCATAAATTTTTCCTCACTTCAGACTTTTATTTCTAATCCCGTCTCTGTCACAGTGAGGAAGACTTGTGCGCCGCAGGACTTCGTTTGCCGCAACGGTCAGTGCCTCCCCAAAAGATGGCACTGCGATGGAGAACCAGACTGCGAAGACGGCTCGGATGAGAGCTTTGAGCTGTGCCGTGAGTCAAATCGTTTTTTGTTGTTGTCGCTGACTAAATGTCATCATGTTTGAAAAACATTTTAATCTGGACTTGCGTTCAAGGCCAAATTTCAAGTCTCTCAGAGCATGGGAGAATGAATCAGGAAAAAATGTGACTGGAAATGTTTCGGCTGCATCTCCATCGAGTCTTTATTTTCTGCTGAATTCCCAAATGCTTCACACTGCAGATGTGTAGTCCCTTAACCAGAATTCAGCAGCTGTCTCATTTATGGTAATGGCAGCAGATCGGTCCTTGTGTCTGTGTCTGTCTTGTGTCTGATCAGGTTACATCCCAATTTCCTCTGCGACTCTGCACTTAATCAAACCTTACTGAGGAGTACAAGATGCTTTAATCAGGCATAGCGCAAAGAGCTTCCCTAGGTCAGATACCGTCTGTCTGTCTGTCTGGGGTTTGAGCACAGATCAAAGAGAAGTTTTAAAATGACCATCCAAAATATCTGGGACTTTTATGGCGGGGGACAAAATCTAAGCCTAATAACAATGTTAAATTTAAGTATTTTTCCTTTTTTGTCTGTATTCACGTCTAGCGACACGTGCGTGTTCCAGCTGCCGATAAACAATACAAGACCTGTGGATATTTCAAAGAAACTTGACATTCGAAAGAAGGTCAAGAATAAACTCATGCATAGTATCACAGGGCCTAAAACTCAGTGTATCTTTAATCATACCGTACGACCACATAAATTCTGGTATACTGAACAAAACTTTTGAACACTGATGTGCTTTTAATCGCCTTCAGCGCTATTGGCTTAAATGTCTTCTTTCATAAAAGATGCAAACTGATCCATTGCATTAAATTTGAGTGTTGCACAATCCAGCCAGGTATTTGTATGTTTGACGTGCTGTTCCATGTGGCAGGCATCCAGAACATGTCTGTCTGACCAGCTGTTTAACATCAATAATACGTTGAATGATGCAGTGTGTGTGCATGTGGCTGGAGATCATGTGCGTGTTGATCATGCCTTTAGTGTACTGAGCACTGGAACGACTTGCACAGGAATTTAGATTTTTTTTTTTTTTTTTTTTTTTTTTTTTTTTTTTTTTTTATTAAAAAGATCGACTTTTTCTTGAATCTGAACTTTAATGTAAATAATCAGTGGATTCGAAGTCCGTATTGTTGTAACATTGGAAACTACGGTTGCCAAATCTTCTGATTCAGGTCACTTATAAAGCAAATGATGTGTCATTTCTACACATGCAACAGAACAGATTTGCTTCAGGTTCACGTTTAAACTGATTTTACGCACATTAAAATCTTTTGAAGAACAAAGAATGGACTAGATGACACTTTCAAGGTTTTCCGAGGTGAAGCAATTCAAGTTGTACTGGTTCCTCGGAAAGTTTCAGAGAAGTCCAAAAGTGCAAATGTTACTAAACAATTATCCCAGGATTAACCACATACTTTTCATAACCTTTATAAAAGTAGCATGTGTTTATAAAAATTATAATATAAATAAATAATATTTGTAAAAAAGCTTGTCCTAACGTGCTATCTGCTGTTTCTTTCAGACTCTAGAACCTGCCGTATGAATGAGTTTAGCTGTGGCACAGGCTCTACTTTGTGCATTCCTGTCTCTTGGAAATGTGACGGCGAGAGAGACTGCGACAACGGAGAAGACGAGGAGAGCTGCAGTGAGTCAGAGCCTGCCTGAGCTTAAGTTTTGTAATGAACTGTTCTTTAACCTGCTCAGCGTGAAGCCCCAGGTGTTTTATGATGCAAGTGTAGCTGTTTATTGCATGTGAGTCAGCCAGTGCTTAGTAAACACTATAGCTTTCAGTTTTAGAGAAGCGTTCCTGGAGTGTTTTGTGTTCTTGGTACAATTAAAAAAAAAAAAAAAAAAAAAAAAGACTTGGATGCTTATGAAGCACAGATTTTCAGCCCTGGTCCTGGTCCTCCTTCACCTCGTTAACAGCAGGTATTTAGCTAATGAGAATCAGATATTTTGGGGGTGTCAGGATTTTCTTCTTTTTAGAAAAATTCTTGAAACTGTACAATAAACGCAAAAGAATTCATATCGGTAGACCGTCGTAAAAAATGACAGGAAGTGGCAGCGGTTTTGCGTGTGCGCAGACCAAAATTGTTTCCTCTACGGTTCGAGTAGCCTTCTAGTGACACGAGGCGGAGATTAAACAAACATAATGTGTTCCTGAGGGAACTCGGATTTGAACTATGTTCCGCACGTAAATTTAAGGGTCTCGCCGGTACACGTGCACCGAAATGGTTCAGTACGAATACACGTATCGTTACACCCCTACCAGGTACCGTAATAATTTGTTTAATCAGAATTTTCTCCTACAGGTAACATCACCTGCTCTCCTCTGGAATTCACTTGTGCCAGCGGTCGCTGCGTATCGCACAACTTTGTGTGTAATGGAGAGGATGACTGCGGTGACGGTACTGACGAATTCGACTGCACTTTGACCTCGTGTGGCCCTGACCAGTTCAAGTGTGGAAACTCGACTTGCATTCCGATTGGCTGGGTGTGTGACAATGATGTAGACTGTCAGGACCAATCAGACGAGTCTTCTTCGCACTGTGGGAGGAACCCCACGCCGTCTGCAAAATGCTCGGCGACCGAGACGCAGTGCGGCTCAGGAGAGTGTATTCACCGCAAGTGGCGCTGCGACGGAGACGCCGACTGCAAAGACGGCAGCGACGAGAGAAACTGCCGTGAGTCGGTTAGGTTTATAGATTCATTATTTACCAAGAGCGAGCAGTGGGAAGCAGATCAGGACGTGTCCTGCAATTGTAATATTATCCAAAATACACAGCTGTTGACTGGGATTCCATGGGTGCAAGTTTTCTACTATTAAAAGGCAGGGTTACAAATCAGCCACTGCCTTTGGCCAAGTGCCAAAACTGGAGGAATGCCCAGCAGATAAGTGTGTGTGTGTGTGTGTGGCATCCTATTAGAGGTCAGTTCTCCTGCATGGTTTAGATTGTTAGGTGACTCGCAGCTCTGTTTTTCCATTACCCCTCGCAGCTCCTCGCTCCTGCCGCCCAGACCAATTTAAGTGTGACGACGGCAGCTGTATCCATGGCAGCCGGCAGTGCAATGGTTTCCGAGACTGCGCCGATGGCACTGATGAAGAAAACTGCAAAAACCGTGAGGCCACAGACACGCCAGAGCTTTCCAATATCTAGATTTTTTTTTTTTTTTTTTTTTTTTTTTTTCTTTTTTTTTTATAAAGAACCCTTTTTATAGATTTCTTGTAGCATCAAATGAGGTCAGGTTTGCACAGGATGTCTCATATCGAGAAATTGGGTCAAATCCAGAGTCGATACTCCTCCTGGTTAATGCAGAACTCTGGAGTGTAGTAACTGATTAGATTACCTTGGGGTTTCAGATTTCACTCTTTGACACACTGGCATATAAAACAGTGTACATGACGACTTGCAGTGTATGGATTTAGTATCATTTTGTTATATAACGTGGCTTTCACACCAAATCTTTCTTCTTTTTACCGCTATAGTGACACAGTGTAGAGGCCCAGACAAGTACAAGTGTAGGAGTGGTGAGTGCATTGAGATGAGCAAAGTCTGTAACAAGGCCCGGGACTGCACTGATTGGAGTGATGAACCGATAAAAGAATGTAGTAAGTGAAATTTGGTTTTCCATGAATAAATAAAATTCATATAAGGAATATAAACAGACTTTACATACACTGTCTTTGCTAGGTCAATCATCTTAAATTTGCAGTTTCTACAAGTCTTCTGAACTCCACTAACAGGATGAACTGTTCTTCAAAGAGTTGTGGTTGAACGTGATTAGTGAAGAACCATAACCTTTTGTGAATTAGCATGATTTAAAGGAAAAACAAATAAAAAGCACCTGTTCAAGGGATTTAAGAATTCAATTTTAAATAGATATCGACCATTTAATTGGTTTTGCCGATTAATCGCCACAGAGAGTCGGCAAAAATCCATATCCGCTAGTTTTCCTGCTTCTGGTCCACTGTTATTCCAAGAGCGGCCTCTAGAGGCGAATCACTGACACTACATGCTGTTTGTTTTTACACAAAACTGCGTGCTGCATGGAGAGCGCTATATAATTTATTAATTACATTTATTAATATATTAATTGATTTCATTTAGCACATTATTTTTGCAATAAAGTTCAGTACTATATTACATTGTGTTGCTTTTGTATTGTTTTTTTAAACCAGTATCCATTTTAAAATCTGTTATCAGTAAGGGCGATCCAACCAAGCGATCTGTATCGGTAAATTCGGCTTTCGGTCGACCTCTAGTTTAAAAACCCATTTGTTTGTAACCCAAATGCACATTTTAAAAAATGTTGTTGTGTGAAACCATGAGCACAGCGATGTGTGAAAATGTGATAAGATTACTGTATAAGCAGCAGCTGGAGAAGTGCATGTGTGGTGCACAGTAAGAGAAAAGTGATCACCTTGGTGCTTGGATTTGGTTCGTTTGTCTCCTTGGAGACTGAATCAATAGTTTTTTGTGTGTGTGTGTGCTTCATCTCCGGGGATATATTATAGAGTTCAGTGTATTTTCATTAGAGGAAGTCCTTTACCTTTACTTAGCTTTAGTTCTATTTAAATTTAGCCTTTTGACATTTTGGTTCGCGGTTTCAGAGGTGCAGCATTTGTGAATTGCAAATAATGACTTATCACTTATTTTATTGAGCATCCTGATGAATCAGTCTGGTGTTTTTGCCTCTGCTATTCCTCACACCTTGTCTGTAGAATAGTGAATATTATGTCTGGCCTGGCTTTTTATTTCAGATGTGAACGAGTGCCTCGTCAACAACGGCGGATGCTCACACCTGTGCCGTGACTTGGTGGTTGGCTACGAATGTGACTGCACACCTGGGTTACAGCTCATCGATCATAAAACCTGCGGGGGTGAGTGCACCTAGAACATCGATCTAGATCTTTCTTTTATTGGAGTTAAAAAAGCGAGGAATTCTTTTCTTGGCTTCTTTGTCTTGTAAAAGTATCGGCATTGTTTTCCCTTTGCAGATATCAATGAGTGTTTGAATCCTGGGATCTGCAGTCAGATTTGCATCAACTTAAAAGGAGGCTACAAATGCGAGTGTCATGAGGGTTATCAGATGAACTCCAGCACAGGAGTGTGTAAAGCAGTAGGTAGGTGAGATTGTGTTGAGTACGGGAGATAAATTGGAAATCAAGGAGCTCCCAAGGCTCTTTGCGATTCAGGTTTGTCCTTGGAGACAGTTTATCACCAGTGTTGATTGGTTGATATAACAGACTAAACATACCTGAGGTGGACATAAATTAAGCCATGTGGTTGCTGGTGCCACCAGGCCAGACCTTTAATTCCATTTCCTGCATTGCAGGCAAAGAACCGTGTCTCATCTTTACAAATCGGAGAGATATCCGGAAGCTTGGCCTGGAAAGACGGGAGTATACGCAGATAGTGGAGCAGCTGCGCAACGCTGTGGCACTGGACGCAGACTTCAACCATCAGAAGATTTTCTGGGCTGACCTTGGACAGAAAGCCATCTATAGGTAACTGTGCCATGCTACATGGGTGGATGGATAGTAGTAGGTATTGAAATGCCAGGGTTCACTGCATAAATTGGCACAAATAATCACAAGTTATCAGCTATAATTGTATTTGAATCGGTTTTCACAGTGCAGCACTGGACCAAGATTCGAGCAGCCACACGAGAGTAATTGATGTACAAATGCCTGTGGGAATAGCAGTAGACTGGATCTACAAGAACATCTACTGGTCAGATCTGGGCAGTAAGACTATAGCCGTGGCCAATTTCAACGGCACGAAGCAGAAAATGTTGTTTGACAAGGACTTGAAGGAGCCAGCTTCCATTGCAGTGGATCCTCTCTCTGGGTAATTTCATTCTGAATAAAAACTGAATATGTTCTGTTGATCATTGTGGTGGATTTATGATTAATTCAATGTCTGCGCTCCCCGTGACTGTGTGTGCAGCCTTGTGCTGCCATCTAGTGTTATGTTTACTAATCTTGTCTCGAAATTTGTTGATACCACCTTATAGAGCTCCCCATTTGGAAATGGAGATTTTCTTTTAATTCACATTCATTTATTGTTCACTCCATGATCTCCATTTTCAGGTTATATCTTAAAGTATTGATAAACTGTCTGAACTTACATTTTCCTTTTGTTTAATAGCTTATGTCTGGGGAAATGAGTGTACCGTGTATAAAATGGTGCAAAAAAAAAAAATCTAGGCAGCTGTTTACAAAACAAGGATCCCTAAAAATCCCCCCCTCCCCCAGAATCAGCCCAATTTGGCAAATAAACCACAGACTTGGCAACCCAGGTGACAGTTATTATTTAATAGATATCCAAGCTATTCTTCATCCAATACACTGGGTAGGACATTCCAACTCAGTCTTTATTATATGCTAAAGTTATACTTCTTTCTTCTTTTTTTTTTGTTAGGGTAAATTTGTTTTCTTAAGACAATACGATAAAATTTCATTTGTTACCATAGGTTCCTTTACTGGTCAGACTGGGGTGAGCCGGCCAGGATTGAGAAGTCTGGAATGAATGGGGTTGATAGACAAGTCCTGGTAGAAACTGACATTCAGTGGCCCAATGGTATTACCCTCGGTAAGTCCTGGTTAAACTTTTCTAATTACGTTGTAAGGAAACGATGTTGACTATTTTCATCTTTACAGATCTGATTAAAAGTCGACTTTACTGGGTGGATTCCAAACTGCACACACTGTGTAGTGTGGATCTCAATGGAGATAACCGGAAAAAAGTCCTGCAGTCCCAAGACTACCTGGCTCACCCTTTTGCCCTCACAGTGTTTGAGGTATTGAGGGGGGGTTGGTAATTAATTCCCATAGTTTCCTGTTGATTCCCATGGAAAGTTTGAAACTTTTGCAACCCTGCAATATGACATTTAATTAGTAAGCACCTTCCAGCTCCCTCACCCTCCTTTTTTTTTTTTTTTTTTTTATTTTTTTTTTTTTTTTTTTTTTTTTTTTTTTTTTTTATATAAATAGGATCGAGTTTTCTGGACAGATGGCGAGAACGAGGCCATTTATGGGGCAAACAAGTTCACAGGATCAGATGTGATAATGCTGGCCAGCAACCTGAATGAACCACAGGACATCATTGTCTACCACGAACTCGTGCAGCTGTCTGGTGAGTGCGTTAGCTACGGGCACGGCATGATGCAGGACTGAACTGCACGCAGAGAAACATGGTGTGGATCCAGTCTGAGATGGTTGAAATGGCGTAGACCGTTTGATCGAACTGAGCTTTGTTTCGTTTCGTGTGTTTGTAGGCACAAACTGGTGCAACGAGAAGGTTGAAAACGGAGGCTGTTTCTACATGTGCCTGCCTGCGCCTCAAATCAACAAGCACTCTCCAAAGTATACGTGTGTGTGCCCCAAAGGTCAGGAGCTGGCCTCGGATGGCTTGCAGTGCAAACCAGGCAAGTAAACGAGGCAGGGGGCGGTTTAAGGGTTAATGCAGTGCTTAGGCTTCCTCTATTCTATTGCGGTCTTCAGCTTCCATTCTGCAGCAGCTTCCTTTGCCGTTTTCATTTATTGCCACTTCTTGTGTGTGTCGGTTTGAAATGTCGTTCTTGTGCAGCTTGATGGCTCCCTTCAGGCTCTGTGTCCACCACATCACCCCCTCAGTGCCTCTCTTAAGCTCCACATGAAGCCCGGCAGGAGCCGTCCTCCTTCTGAATACTCTTTTCACAAAGAATATGCCATGTTGAGTAATATACAGATGGGACTTTTGCTTTGAAACCGAACAGCACAACAGTAACGGGGAATCCTTAGGAATGTACGAAGGGGTTTTAAAGACAGCCGTCGCTGCATGAATATTTTTATGGCTCCTAAACCTTAACATAAAAGTCTTTTCTGGTCTCCGCAACACATCGATTGTCGCAGGAGAGCCCTCTAATTGCTTCCATGAAGAATGCAAGAAGAAGTAAAACTGTTCTCAAACACATGGTTGCTTTCAGTAGATGAAGATAAAGAACCTGAATCCCATTGTGGCGGAATGGGCCAAGCTTTCATAGGCCTTTCTGTCCGAGTTACAGCCAAATCAACAAAACGAGAACAGTCGTTTTCTCCTTCAGTGAAAACCCTGTATTCCGTACACACGTTTGCAGTTTGAGTGTATGGTTGACCCAGAATAATGACCTCCACATGGTGAGGATATTTAACTTCTGTGAGATTAAAGGATGGTGAATATATAGAAAGTTCCATCTGGATTCCAGTGTGATTTGCTTTGTGCAAAGAAATGTACTGTAATGTCAAACATCTGCGTGTCTGGGGTTGAACTATAGGTTAAAGAACAGCAGTCAAAATTGCAGAAAATTCACGATTCGGTACGTACCTCTGTTTAAGGTATGGTTCGGTTCATTTTCGCAATGTTATGGGGGTGCAGAACATAAAATTGCTTGTTTTTTTTATATTATTATTGTTAACGCAGTTTATTATTAACATTTGTGAAACATGCACAGTTTACATTTTTAAAACTATTACAAATAAAATGTATTCAATTAATTGAATACTATTTTTATTCTATTTGATTCAACGGAGTAATCGAATAAATAGACACATTTCAATTGATTTAAATCAAATTAAATAGTTTAATATTTGTTAGAACCCGTTTGGGTAATACAGATGTGAAAAGGTGTTCTATTTAATATTTCTAAAGATGTTCTACTTAACTGTTCTATTTATTTCAGCATACTTTAACAGATGTGTAAGAAACACTATTTATTCGTTAATTCATTCCCTCGAATATGCGTACCGTTACACCCGTAATATTAATGAAATGTTTATATCTAAATATGGTTGGAGTTTTGCTACAGTTTAACAATCAGGATATGTTTCAAAACAAGCATCAATACATGTGTAGTGCTCATAGTATTAGATTTGTTTTCTTGCTGTGTACACCAATCCTGCATTCCCAATAATTATGCTTCCCCACATTTCTTTGCCATTAAAGCCAGTGATCAAACCATTCAAAAGAAAAGTGAACAAAACTGACTCACTAATGCGAACACTTCCATCCCAGGAGTACATCCACTCACAGCAACGCTAATCACGGCTCGCTTTCTAAAGCTCCTTAACCGGTTATTCATTTGCCTTCTGATTCCTAAATATGTACAATAGGTGGCATATGGCTTTGCCTTTATATATCACTATGTTCTTTTGTAACAGTGGCATCTACAGCTGTTCCACATGACGAAGAGCGGGTATTCACACACCCCACACATCCTCCAGGTAATGGAGTCTTCTAGTGCAAGTCTTGAGACTGCATGTGCATGAAAACCATGCAGCCCAACTGGCTTTAAAGTAGTGCTGTAGCATGGTGGGAACTTCTGCCAATCGAGCAGGAACCTGAACCTCTGTGTTTACGACTTTTGAATGACCGCATGTGTCAACAAGGTGCACGATGACCACCTGTTAGTCTTATGGTTTACACACCTTTCTAACTTTTTGCTTTGGAATCCATAGCAGTGGTTGTCAGATTGGTTAATTGATTTTTATTTATTGTACATATTATATAAGAATTAGCATGAGGAATAACAGTTATTTCTCCTCGTTTAAAGACACTCCAAAAGCCGAGGTCACAGTGCAGTCAGAAGCCACTGGTAAGCGCTGCTGCTCATCCGAGTGCCCATAGTGAAGGCTACTAACACGCGTAGATCCTGTGTGGTGTTGATCTCTTTGGCTCAGCGAATACCTGTACTCAGGTTTACTAACGGGCAGGTGTGAAATTCCTGCTACGCTGAAAGAGGCTTTGGCTTTCTGTGTGCTCTTATTTTCATTTGATGCATGCGTCCAGTCATTCACTTCTACTCTCCTCTTATTTCATTAACATCTAGGTCTCTGTTTAGGCTGAAAATCCCCTAGCCATCCACATTTGTTCCTAACTTCAGCATGTTTTAGTGCCACACTGATCAGTTTCACTAATCTTTTCATCAAACCATGTAGAAAGAAATCTCAGCACCTCCATACACGAGGTCAAATCGGCCAAAGGATCAGCTGCAGCCTGGGCGGCTTTACCAGTGTGTAAGTCATCATACTCTTCTCATAATCCACGAAAACGTTTATCTAAACGAATCAATGCTTTGTTCTGAACTGTGACCGTGTCTCTTGTCTGTAGTGTTGCTGGTCATTACTGCCGTCGGAGGATACTTCATGTGGCGGAATTGGCAGATAAAGAATAAAAAGAGCATGAATTTTGATAATCCAGTGTATCTGAAGACTACAGAGGAAGATCTGAATATCGATATAAACAGACACTCTGGCTCAGTTGGACACACGTATCCTGCTGTGAGTATCGCAAACGTGGTGATGCACGTAATGAGAATAGCACCAGCTGGACCATGTCTTTTGGCCCACTGACTAATGACGGTCGGTGCTCCCCATGACTGTGCGTGCAGCCTTGTGCTGCCATCTGTTGGTCTGTTACAAAACTAGTCTCCCAAATCTTTGATACCACCTTGTATATGGGTGTGATTTGATATTCTTGTTAAGTCTGTATTCGAATTGGAATAGTTTTTTTATCAATATATTTAGATTTCCCATGCCTTCTCTGAACGGAATGATGCATTTCACCCAATTCCCTTCGTAATGCTGGTGCTGTTCTTCTATACATTTAGGGTGACATCGTCGTTCTTATGGATCACCTTTCATTGCTTTGTAAATGTGTCTTCCTTTTCAGATTTCTATAGTAAACACAGAAGATGACATGCCATAACCCGGCATCTACACTGGACCCTATTTATGAACTGTCCACTTGGGACACTCGCCAAACACTGCTGGCTGACAGTCAGATGCCTTCCGAAGTGCATTTCGCCATTGTTTCTTAGGGGTGTGTGTGTGTGTGTGTGTGTGTGTTTTTGTGTGTGTGTGTGTGTGTGTGTGTATGTGTTTCTTTTTGTGTGTGTGAAATACGATAATGACTTGCTTCCTTCTCACAATAAATGTGCCCAAAGCATCCTATAACTGAGGACGTGGCCTTTAACTGATTCTGCCACAATCTTTGTGCAAAAATAATGATCTCTATAGATTTCACTGTTTAGGAGAAGAGAAATTTGGAATGAAACCATGAATCTAGATATGACTTGTGCTGTTCAGAAACTTGTGCATATTAATGTTTAGATTAAAATCCAAAAGTTTGTGCTGGAATTATAATTTTTTTTTTTTCAGTTTTTTTTTTTTTGTTTTTTTTTATTATTATTATAAGTTTATTATCATTAAGTTTTCTGAACCTTTACCTCTAGAAGCACATTGCTGCAAAGCTTCTCGTGGCCACCCTGAAGAAAACTGTACACTCTGTAAGAGGAGTGGCATCGGGAAATAAATGGTGTAAAATGCTGTAAATATCCGTAACGTAAGAGTAATCAGGATTCTCCAAGCACTTTTGGTCCAGTGGTCACGTGTAAATAAAGATTGTATACAATTGACTGGAACATTTTTGCTATGTTTGGGTAGAGAACCGGGTTATCAAATGAAAATGTATTTAAAAAGGAAAAAAAAAAAAAAGTTTGTTAAACTATTTTGTATGTTTGTGCTGTTGCTGTAACTTTTTTATAGCATTGTACAGGCAGGAGTACGTGCTCTGTATTTAAGAAATTTGCAAAAACGTAAAATAAAAGGAAACGGTCAGTTGTATCATCAGTGCAAAAGTTATTTTATAGTTTCTGGTTAAAAAAAAAAAGTGCTGAATCCATAATCGTATTGCAGAAAATCTAGATCCATAATCCACACTAAATGTTTACATGTTACACAATGGAAAGGTTACACAGCTCAGTTAGGATTACAGCTTCGAATAATTCACTTGACATTCAAAGGCTCTTCTGCATAATAGCGTGTGATGATTATCGTTGCCTGGCTTGTGCGTGATAGTCGCTAAATTAATCCTGATCCTCAAGGTTTCCAATCCTTTAGTCTAAAATTTCCGGCTTTAAAATTCACTGTTTTAAGTCTTAATTTTAAACAAATCTTAATTTCTCAACGTCCATGTAACTATAGATCTAATGCTCATTGAAATGCGCACATTAAGATGATTTTGGTTTAGTTTTTTTGTTTCTGTGGTGTCCTTTCTTTCACTGATCCAAATATAATTCCCTGTCTTACGACTACAAATGAGACCAACATGCAACAGCCAATCAGCTGTGTTATTTTCACTAATCTTCTCTCGGATTGTACCACAAATGTAAAACAGATTTTTGGTCAAAGTGCAAATTTGGCAATATTTAGCTTGAGGCTAGATGCTAACAATGTATTTTTTTTATTCTTTATTTTAAGTGCAGTAACATACGAAAATACGCTACAATTTCTCCCCTTTTTTATATTCTACAATATGTAAAAACAAAAAAGAAAAGAATAATTACATGAGGGGTCAAATATATGCTTTATAATTTAACCTCTTAAAATAAATTGTAGGTCCTTTGTACTGTAGATAGTAAAAGCTGTTATAAAAAAACTAAACAAAAAACATACTAATCTTCAATATTGAATAGGGGAGAAGTGTGTAAGGGAATTCACTAAATAGATTCCATTTTAAAAAGTAAAGGACATTTGTGCATATTTCCACAATGTCTGGGCAAAATTGTACTTAGACCAGAATATAATAAACATTTTTCTGAAGACATGGGAAGAAAGTAATCCATGTGTGTGTGTTTTTGATGTGATATACTGGAGGTCTTTAATTTGATTCTTAATGGTCTTAAAAAGGTCTTAAACTTGACTGTGTGAAACCTGAAGAAACCGTGCGACTCTTTCAAAAGATCTAAACATTCTACTTCAATCTTCTAACAGTAGAATGAATTGGGGCTTGTGGTTGAAGCCCAGGTTGAGAATGGAAGCATGGAAACGGTAGAAAACCCTATTAACCCGGCATATGGGATCATGCATGAAGTCTGTGGAAGAGATTTGTGAATGTAAGACGAATGAAAGACGTGGGGTGGGGTGGGGTGGGGTGATTTGGTTAGAGGATAATAAGTCTTTAAACCTCTAAGCGTACAGAGCCTCTCAGTCAGCAACATTACAGTCCCTGCTGCTTCCTTTTTACCTGTGTGCTGGGACCCCCATTCACAGGGGGTTATTGCAGACATGTTTTGCCCTCACATGGTTAATACTTAGTGAGACCGGCTGAGAGAACATGACTGCCATGTTCAAGCTGAAGGGCAGGAGGCGAAGCCTGTTCCCCAATTACAAGCTTGGGAGCACAACCCTTTCTTCCAGTGATCCAGTGGAAGAGGATGAGCTTCCATTTGCCCAGCGAAACTGGCTAAAGCCATGGAATTCAATGCAGGAACTAAGCCGAGATATCTATAACCTCGATGAAGAGTATGAAGATGATGAGGATGACAAGGTTTTACCAGCCCCTCTGAAGATGGCTTCTCCAGCTAAAAACTACATGCTGAACATCAATGTAGGTGGGAAGGTTTACCAGATAGCCTACAGGGTGGCAGCCAAATACCCCAAGACCAGAATTGGGCGTCTTGCCACATACACAGACCATAACAGGAAGCTCGATCTCTGCGATGATTACATTGTGCAGAATAACGAATTTTTTTTTGACCGAGACCCAGATATCTTTCACATCATCTTCAATTTCTACCGGACTGGGGTTCTTTGGATAAAAGATGAATTGTGTCCACGTAACTTTTTGGAGGAAATCAACTACTGGGGCGTCCGGATCAAGAACACTCACCGCTGTTGCCGGATCTCATTTGAAGAACGACAAGACGAGCTGAACGAGCAGCTGAAAGTGCAGCGCGAGCTGCAAGCTGAAATTGAGGTGGAGGAAAATGAAGAGTTGTTCAGAGGAATGATCTTTGGGAATACAAGGTGCAGAATTTGGAACCTCATGGAGAAACCTTTCTCCTCAGTCACGGCCAAACTCATGGCTGTGGCCTCCAGCTTCTTTGTGTTGGTTTCACTGGTGGCCATGACCCTCAACACAGTGGAGGAGATGCAGTACACCATGCCATCTGGCCAGCTTAGTGGCAAAACCTATGCAGAGTATGTGGAAACCTTTTGCATCGCGTTCTTTACAATGGAGTACCTACTCCGACTCGTTTCTACACCAGATCTACAGCGCTTCGGCAGGAGTATGCTGAACGCCGTGGACCTGATCGCTATCCTCCCACTGTACCTCCAGATGATCCTGGAGAGCTTTGAGGACGAGGGCCTCGAGAAGCATGGCACTGACATAGAGACTGTTGGACGGGTCGGGAAATTGGGACAGGTGCTGCGTATCATGCGTCTCATGAGGATCTTCCGGATTCTGAAGTTGGCGAGACACTCGACCGGACTACGAGCTTTTGGGTTCACGCTGCGCCAATGCTATCAGCAAGTTGGCTGCCTTTTCCTTTTCATCGCAATGGGAGTTTTCACCTTCTCTGCCATGGTTTACACTGTGGAGCATGACGTCCACCAGACCAACTTCACCAGCATCCCGCATGCATGGTGGTGGGCAGCTGTAAGGACATCTTTAATTAGTATTCATTCTGCATCAGGTTCTATTGGGATTTTACAATCCACAAAGGGATTTGGAGATAATGGAGATCTTTCAAATGAAATCTATAATAATCTACTTTTTAAAATTACTCCAGTAAAAATTCTCCCTTTAAACTTTCAGTAAAAGTACAAAAGTATTTGCCTTTAAATGTAAGTATCCAAATTACTGATTTATTATAGCTTTAATGTTCCTTATTATAATTTTTGTCACAAGACTCTCGAGTGTGTAAAGACTCGAATGTGACTCTCAGCACACTGATCTAATAATAGAATGATATTAATGACTCAAACACTAATTGATTTCTATAAAAACTATCATGAGCCCAAAACCTTCTTTTCAACTACTACCACTAAATGTTCTGCCGATCAGAACACGTGTAAAACAGAGCGTGCGCTCGATCCTGATTGGTGACTCGCTGCGTGTTTCACCAGTTTTTATCCTCGTAAATAAAAAGGAACGACTGATTTTACAAAATGTAGTTGAGTAAAAAGTCAAATATTTGACTTTGAAATGTAAAGTTAAAAATCTCGATAACGAAGTACATTTACTTCCTTATCGTCATCACTGCTTGGATTTTGCACATGAGGTCTTCCTTGTATTACGCAGCGGAGTTATAACGTAACGCTATTAAACAACTCCAGAGGGTATTAAGGCTTAGCATGAATCCAGACTTTGCAACCTACACAACACATTTCACTTATCAACTTCATGCGTTTCTTCCATAAACTGTTGTGTTTCCACACGTCTATTTACATGGTGTTCATGTATGTGTTCTGCAGGTGAGTATTTCCACAGTGGGCTACGGGGACATGTTCCCAGAGACGCACCTTGGTCGGATTTTTGCTTTCGCTTGCATCTCGTTCGGGATCATTCTGAATGGCATGCCCATCTCCATCTTATACAACAAGTTCTCAGACTATTACTCCAAGCTCAAATCCCACGAATACACATCATCTGTGAAGGCACGTGGCAAGGTGAGGTTTGCCAAAAGAGCCGTCAAGAAGTTTGTAGAGTGCTGCGACGAAGGCTGATGCTAAACCCCCCCCCCCCCCCCCCCGAGATGTCCTGCCAAGAAATCTCCTGCCCAGTGTTGTGTGATGGGGAGGAAAATAAAACATTAAAGAATCAAGTGATTTTACTACAAGAACAAGAAGTGGTGATTTTGACATGAATAAGCCCTGAGAGTCTTAGCGACGTATTAGCGAAGTAGCTGCTTAGCATCACTAAAGTCATTATATTTGCTGTAGTAACAAATTTCTCAATCTATTTTTGCATGTTTTTTTTTTTTTG
This sequence comes from Silurus glanis, assembly GCA_014706435.1. Taxonomy (NCBI): domain Eukaryota; kingdom Metazoa; phylum Chordata; class Actinopteri; order Siluriformes; family Siluridae; genus Silurus; species Silurus glanis. The sequence goes on from JAAIIK010000225.1 coordinate 417,251, forward strand.
CTTGTATTTTGTTTAAATTTAAATTGTAATTCATTCACATGTTCAGCAACCCGGTACATTTGTTTTCATTGCTTTTCCTATAAACCTACGCAGCTGCTAAAGAAGAACTGTGTGTGTGTGTGTTCTCCAACACAACTGACTGCGAGAACCGAATGGGAATTTGCACGAGAGCTTCACGAACAAAGAAATCATTTATGATTATGATGCACATGTTGGCTTTCAGTTTTCCGAGCCAGAAGGTCACTTCCTGAAAAGAAATAATCCTGTATGTCTGGTTTATATACCAAGAAAGAATAAGCTCAAAGGACAACATCTGGCCATGACTGGTGCAGATGTTCATAAAGGTAACAAGGGAACAAGATTCAATTTGCAAAAAGCTGATTTATATCTAATTTACTGATTTTCTCAAACAGTAAGAAAAAAGATGATGCAGGGAGAAGAGGTGGAGGAGTTCAGGTACCTGGGGTCAACAGTGTAAAGTAATGAGTGTTTAAGAGAAGTGAAGAAAAGAGTGCAGGCAGGGTGGAGTGGGTGGAGAAGAGTGATAGCAGGAGTGATTTGTGATAGAAGAGTATCTGTGAGAGTGAAAGGGAAAGTTTATAGGACTGTGGTGAGACCTGAGATGTTGTATGGATTAGAGACAGTGGCACTGAGTAAAAGACAGGAGGTGGAGCTGGAGGTAGCAGAGCTGAAGATGTTGAGATGTTCGTTGGGAGTGACGACGATGGACAGGATTAGAAATGAGTTTATTAGAGAGACAGCACATGTAGGACGTTTTGGAGACAAGGTGAGGGAGGCGAGATTGAGATGGTTTGGACATGTTCAGAGGAGGGACATGGGGTATATCAGTAGGACAACGCTGAGGAAGGAGGAGGTTTATGGATGTGGTGAGGGAAGACATGCAGGTAGTTGGATTGAAAGAGGCAGATGTAGAGGACAGGGAGGTATGGAGATGGATGACTCAGTGTGGCGCCCCCTAATGGGAGCAGCCGAAAAAAGAAAAAGTAGTAGTGGTAGTAAGAAAAAAAAAGACGAAGCATTAAAAGATTCACGCTTGAAATTATAAAACACGACAGACGGCCATGTGGCAGGACAGAGGAACCAGTTTTTCTTCGTTAGAACGTGTTTTCTCTGAGCCTCACAATTTATCAGGACATGTGGGTAAATAATTGGATGGTGAAAATTAGTTTTGTGCTTCAACACAGCCAGAATATTTCTTCCAGCCATTTTCTCACAACAGAACAACCACGTTCTAGTGAAACACGTTTAATATTATACAGAAATATAATACCAAACAACAGTTAAACAAGGTTTACATTCATAAATCCAACAATCTGTGTGTGTGTGTGATCATGTATTTTATATTTAAAACACACAGGTAGGAAGAATGATTCAAATAAAATAAAAAAAGAAAAGAATTACAAAACCCATTCCATTATGCACAGAGGTCCTCTTGCTTAGTTACAAAATGCGCCTAATTAAACCACGTTTTACTGAAAAGAGGAAAATAAAAGGAAACCGATCTCCAGTTTAGAAAGTCTAGCACCGGTGTGTACAGGCAGTGTGGATCAGTAGATGTTTTGCTAGACCAGTTTCTCCAGCAGAGCCTCCACTCCTTTTAAGTTTTGGTTTTTTTGTAAATCGGAACGAATGGACTGTAAAGCAGACTTTACTTCCTGCACAACGCCTTCGTCTGCACTCTGGAGGAGGCTGGAGAGAGCAAAAAAAAAACAGATGTTAATCCAAGTGAGTTCAAATGTTAATCCAGAAATGATGCAGGCCGTTACATTTATTCAGTAGATTATAAATCCCCAGGTTAAATCACTGGCAAATTCCATAATTGCAAATATAAATTCTCCTCGGTTTCCTGACAGACGCTCTTACATTTATCTCATTTATACAAACTCAGCAGCTATGGGGTCAAGGGCCTCGCTTAGGGGCCCTAGGAGTGGCAGCTTGGTGTGGCTGAGATTTGAGATCACAACCTTCAGATCCAAAGTCCAACGCCTGTTAACCAATAAGCTACCATCTACTGAAATTGTCAAAATTCAAGATCATTCAATAAATTTATAAGAAATTTCACCACCATTATAATTCAATAGTTTTTACATTATACACTGATCAGCCATAACATTATAACATTCTATGTCTAGACGTCTGGGTCAGAGCGTCTCCAAAACTGCAGCTCTTGTGGGATGTTCCTGGTCTGCAGTGGTCAGTATCTATCAAAAGTGCTCCAAGGAAGGAACAGTGGTGAACCGGCGACAGGGTCGTGGGGGACGAGGATCATTGATGCACGTGAGGAGCGAAGGCTGGACGTGTGGTCCGATCCAACAGACGAGCTCCTGTAGCTCAAACTGCTGAAGAAGTTCATGATGTTGATGCTCAACAGGTCAGGACTGTTTCAGCAGCAAAAGGGGACCAACACTATATTAGGCAGGTGGTCATAATGTTATGGCTGATCAGTGTATATCCTCAATAAAGCGTCTTCTGAAAACGGTTCATACTTAAAGAGGTGCGAGAACTTTGTTACGTGTCTCGTAAAAGGCCATAGGAAAGTTTAATAACATCTTCTGACCAATCAGAATTGAGGACAGATTTGAGAATCGCACATGTTAATGAAAAGCCGTGACCTGTGAAAACAAAAACGCCATTGTGCCTTCGTGGCTGCACGGCGTATAGAAGGGAAACGGACAAATCTCTCACTGCTTAGAGTCTTAGGGAGATTAGAGGAGGTCAGACACAAAGAGCCGGGAGGGCGAGGAGAGTTATGGAGGAGTGAAGTAATCCCACTAGAAGGCTGAATGGAATGTGTTTATTAGCACACCAGCACCGCCGGGGAGACGAGGGGGAGACGAGGGGGTATCCTGGGGCATGGCAGCTTCAAAACTGGCATACATTAGGGCCAAGCGCAGTGGTATATGGCCTTACAATAAAAGACTGCTTTCACATCTTTCACTTCTGACAGCAAAGCAAGAAATCTGCTGTGAAGGTTTGAGAGATGCTCGTTTTTTTTTGGTTTTTTTTTACTGAATAACAAGAATGCAGTCGTGAACCAAAAACTGCCCTCGTGTGCATCCCACCAGTTTGTGTTTTATACCATTGAAAATCGGTCGGTTTGTCATTTTTCACAGTTTTACACGTTTTTAATCAAAGACTTTTCTTTTTAGATCAAAATTTAAGAACAATTTCCAAAGCACGCTCACTCACCAGGACAGAACAATGGCTCCACGGTTGACTGAAGCCCACGTTTGCAGCTTTTCTAAACCCACAGTCTCCAGGAGGATCTGGCAGAAACGCTCTACACACACACACACACACACACACACACACACACACACACACA
>JAAIIK010000225.1:424075-435755 GCA_014706435.1 Silurus glanis
CTTCTCTTCTTCTTCTTCTTCTTCTTCTTCTTCTTATTATTATTATTGTGCTGTTTACTCCGAAGGAAAAAGTAAAAAAAAAATATTCTCATTTCATTTCTTCCTGTCGTTTATTGCTCAATAATGAGCCTCATTCTACTCATTTAGCTCGAATCTCTCTACAATTCACCGATAAAACCGGAGGGAATTTATCCAACTGATCGGGTTGCCAGATGTAGGAAGTTCAGGTTCAATTAGCTATATAATTATAGATAGATAGATAGATAGATAGATAGATAGATAGATAGATAATAAAAATAAAAACTCAGTTTACCGTCGCAAACTTCACCATGTATGTCTTCATGGTTTTCACGATAACCTTCCTGTCCTGAAATAGTCACACACACATATTCAGCTTTGCAGAAAATGAGCTAAATTTCTCACTTCTCTCTAATACAGGGTTTTCGGCAGGTGCGAGAGTTTACCTTGGCTGTGCCGTGCCACAGGCAGTGCATAGCGACACGTGCGCCGTCATGCGTGTGCGCCATGTACACCACTGATTCCCTGATAGACTCGATCATTTCCTGGAAAAAAGATTTAACACGGGGGTCTGTAAACTTGTGTATGATATCCAGACGCACACGGACATGCGAGTTCACTTCTCGTCATCATTACTTACTGTTCTCTGTTTCTCTGGAGCATAGAGGAAGAAGTCAAGGAACACTTTGTGTACGAGTGAATGTTTAATGACAGCTTCTCTGTGAAGAAAAAAAAAGTACTGATTAATGAAATTGTGCTAAATAGATATAATTATAGATCTCTCTGTGCAGTCTCACATGTAAAAACAAACAGCCCGTGGTGTCAGTAATTCGCCTCTAGAGGCCACTCTCGTAATGACAGCAGACCGGAGGCCGGAAAAACTATCGGGATTTTTGCAGATAGCCGATAGTTCCAGCGATCAACTATCGGTGCCCATTAATTGGCAAAACTGATAAATCGGTCGACTTCTATAAAATACACTATTACAAAAGATAAAACATTTTAAGCAGGACTGTTTGGATTTATGTGAACTGGTAATGCTCTAAAGTAAGATTCCATTTGTAACATTAACTGAAGTTAATAAATGCTAAAGTATTGTTTATTAATTTCAACATTTACTAACATTTTTAAATTGAATGAAAGTTTCATTTGATCTGTAACTTTAGTTACTGCACTATGAACTCTATGAAGGTCATTTCAAGACCCCCGGCCCTTAAACACACAATTCGTCCTCTAAATGCACCCTGCAAACTTGACATCACAACACATGAATACACTGCTTACGTACATTATTATTACTCAAGCTTACTTTTGAGCCATGGGTGTGAGGATCTGCTTCATTTCTTCCATGATGCTCTCGACTTTATCCGGATTGCTCTCCAGGACCTTTTCTATCGTCGGACACACTGAGGACTGGAAACAAAAAACTGCGGTTATTTACCAAGAGCAAGAAGTACGTGGAGAAGAAAAGAAAGAGAAGCCTTTTCAACCTTGCAGACTTGGAAGGTGTTTCCGTAAAGTTCCTCAGTAAGCATGAGTCTCTGTGAGACAATGGCCTTGTCGTTGTAAGCGTACTCGACCACAGACGAAGCCTCCGAGTGCCTTAGCATCTGTCTGACCTTCCCCTTAAAAGCCACCATCACCTCGGCGACCTGTTTCTTGTTCCTGATGGATTATTAAACATTAATTTTAATAATCTCTCTCTCGGTTTCTCTCTCCAGAGAATCTAAAAGTTTTTTTTTTTATTTCAGACTGATTTTCTGGGTTTTTTTGCCTCATATATGCCACAGATTTGTTTTTCCTAAAACTGCATCTATCATTTTGCATATGTGGTACTGAATTCCATAACGTCTGATTGATTCGTGTTGCTTTAAATCCAAATTAATATAACAGATAAAACAACCCAGGCATTAGAGTTAAAACATTACATGAGCAACAGAATAAAATTACATTTAAAAAATAAACTGAATTGAAGTAAACTTATAAGAATTTAATCCAAACGCAAGACAATTTAGCGCTCAGATGATTTATGAGCCGTGATCGCTGTCCAGATTAGATATTAATGGTAAATGTCCAATAAAAGTCCAATCATCGTGTGCAGATCATTATTTACTCTGACATTTGTTTTCTCTTTTGGAGAGAAGGCAGTATATGAGGCAGATATCGCATGTGTATTTGCTGAAGTTTGTAAAACGAACACACTGAGCCTAATGGCACTGGTCCTGTCATCAAAAAACACACTTACTCACCCATACATTAAAAATTTCTTTACAATGTTCCTTGCGTATTTGGATTTACTCAACTCCACCATGTGATCTGGGCGAATCAAAAAAAAAAAAAAAAAAGTGACAGATACAAATAATTAATTTGAATCCAATTTGCCGAAGGAAACGTGTGAATATCTTAAATACTGCAGTCAAACACAAACCTTTGAGTTCGTCAAAGATTTCTTGCCGCTGCTTGTCGTTTCCAAACTGTATGAAACACTGAAGAACTCGAGTCGAGTCATGGGCAAACGCGATCTGGGAGCATGTTATAAAAAAAAAAAGATCTTTATGACAGCAACCAAATCATATCAAACACAAAATATAAATGAAATCAAAATGTGAAAATATTTATGTGATGTTCGTCTCCATAACTGATGCGGCTGCGATTCGCATCTCGAAGCAAAGCAGACGATACAATGCATTCAAGATACACGTGCAGAAGCTACCGATACGATTCCCCCTGTTAGGATGCATTCCATTTCCATTCGATTCAATGGAAAAAATCTGATACACTGCAATTCAATATGTTACAGAGAGTTCACTTAATTTACTAAGTTCCTTCTGACTTCTAACACACGGCCCTTTTACAAAAAAAAATAAACTAAAACCAGAAGTTATTTTCCTGTTGTGTCTGCAGGAAGTTACAGATCTACCTCTTCCATGTTAATCTGTATTCTATGTGACTCTCAGGACACGCCTCTGTCTCTAGAATGTGTTTGAGAAACGGTTTAGCGACGAGAAACCGATCTAAACTATTGATCACAAATTATTGGTCACTTTCTGAATAATAAAAGTGCAGCACATCTACTAATAATAATATAAAAAATAAGTCAGGTTTTTACCGCCGCAAATGTGTTAAAAAAAACTATGCGTCGTGATACAAATGCCAACTTGTTTTAAATCGATGCGTCACATCGTTAACGTTACGAATCAGTGACTCTTCTCTAATACAGTCTTTTTTTACTTGCGACAACCTGAGAGCTAGAAGAACTACTTACCGTCTTGATCTTGCCTCGAACAAGCTCCTGCAATTCTTTCATCAACTTTGTTCTTTTGTTTGCGTCACAGTCTTTCCTGCAGCCAAAAAACACAACTACGTGTAAAAGGCGAATTCAAATCAGTGTTATCTGTACAATGTTTTTAACGACGCTGTGACCGGTCGTTGGAGGCGCTTCGAGCGACACACACGCTTTAAGAGCGGAAGAACATCGCAGGAGGATGACGACGAGAGACCAGGAAGACGTTAGACGAGCTCAACCCCAGAAAATGTCGAAACAGTTCAGCAGCATGTGCATGATGATAGTCGGAGAACAATCCACACGATCTCACTTCCACACCCAACCTAATCACCAGATTCAGCTCCAGTGGACTTCACCGTCTTCCAGAAGATGATCAACCTTCTTGTAAACATTTCTCTCAGAGCCCTTTTCAAACCACCTTGTAACTGCTTCCACAAGCTGCAGTCATGATGTAAGATCTCAGCCTCAATACCCACAAATCTTCATCAAAATTTACATCAACAGAATCTTTCAGAGAAAAGGCCACGGTTACAACAGAGCAAAATTAAAACATGACAATATACCAGAGAACTGCTCACCTTCGGACTATTTCCCACACTTGTTTGGCTCTGCTCACGATGTGGTAGGAATCTTTCTTCTCAGTTTGTTGTCGGTTCTGTTTTAACTCTTTCTTCTTTTGTTTAAACTCATTCCACTTGGGTTTCTTTGCCTCCGATCCTGCACAGGTCAAAAGAACCACACCATCAATGTGGCTCAAATGTTACGCATTACTATTTAAAAAATGAATAAAAACCCAACATTATATACCTTCTTCAGATTGGTTATGATCTTCAGACATTTTTCTCTTATTTGCCATTTTTCCGTCTGTCGGCTTTTGCTTGAAGAATTTCTTCGGTCCTCCTCGGGCTCCTGCTTTTGTAAACGTTTTCATTTTGTCCGAATTGTGGGGTTTAAAGGGACGTTTTCCAGCAGGCTTTCCCTCGGGTTTGCCTTGAAGGTTTTCACATAACAACATGCACAATTATTATGAAAAAGTCTTTTATTTATGTCTCAACAGCTGTAAAAAATATCATTATAAAACCTGTCAGTCTGTTCCATCAGTCTTATAATACATTAGATACACTGATAACTACATAACACTGAGGTTTGATGTCAAGAAGAAGAAGAAGAGGAAGAAGAAGTGTAAAATGTTCTTACCCTTCCCTTTAAATCCTGCTCTCTTCCCATCTTTAGGGTTGAATGATTTCTTTCTTGGTTTGGACTCCATGGTTTCCAAACTGAAATACAGAACCATCCAGAACACAGGCTGAGTATTATTTCTTATAATCAATCAGAAATATGTGTCTAAAGCCCTGAATATCCACATAAACATCTCCACAAAACTCTTTCAGCAGATTTTCAGGCAGCATGCTAAAGCTACATACAATCCGCGTTAATAACCGCCGTTTTTTGAGGTTTTTTTTTAAGTTAAACTATCCAGTTTTAGCAGATGACAACAATATTGGTCAAAATTACATTAAATCTGAAATGTAATAAAGTTTAAAAACGTCTGGATTCTAACACACACGTTTAACAACCTACCCATGTGTTGAGGAGAACCGCTTTACGGCACTCTCCGCTCCAGATGTCGTGAAAATCAGCCACGTTGTTCTCGCGACACAACAATCGCTTTACGGTCTTAATTTCAACTTCTGTACGATGTCTAATGACTTTATTTATATTTAGTTTATTAATAACTACACATTAGGATTCCCTCTGACTAAACCTTATTAACCTTATTATAACAAATAGCTAATATAATGTATTGAATATTTTTAAATCCTTTAATACAACCTTTATTATCATTAAAATGTATTTTATAACTTGTATGTTATAAAATATGTTATAGATCAATTATACCTTATAAAATATTTAATCCAGTCATATATATATATATATATATATATATATATATATATATATATAAATAAATGCAAACATTTATACATAAATAAATCTATGTGGACAATGGAATTCCATCTTTATTGATAATTATTTATTAAACAATTATAATACTGATAATACTGAAAAATAAACTGATCTCCCTTTATGTGTTTTAATGTAACTGAGGCTTGGCATCAGTCTGTTATGTATATTTTATAGGATACATCATATATATATATATATATATATATATATATATATATATAATTGGGTTGATGTGTAACAGCAGCAGTAAAAAAAAAGTTTATTGCAATAAATTAAAAGTTATATACATTTTTTCAGTTTCTCCTTGTGAATTGAATCAAACTATTGGTATCTGACCTTTAATAATAAAAAAATGTAAATTGCATTTTTTTTTGGGTTTGTAAAAATGCAATAAAGAGTAATATTATGAGATTCATAAATATAAATTGGCACTCATTAGTTCTTTATTACAAAAAAACTTTTATTTGTATTCAAGTTACACCAAAAGATTTTTTACAGACTTCAACACACAATTCGTCCTTACAGAAATAAAATGTGCATTAAAACTGGTTATTTGAGATTGCATGTGGTATTTCCTGGATTCTCAGGAAATCAAGCATACCTGAGAAAGAGAGAGAGAGAGAGAGAGAGAGAGAGAGAGAGAGAGAGAGAGTTCTCATCATGATTACTTCACACCCTTAACTACCCAGTGTTTTGATTAGATTCAGTGACAGACTCCAACAACTACAGTACGATGCACCACAGAGTGCCACAGGAGATAATTTCTGTCTGTGGCCATCAAACTGTATAACTCCTCCCTCTGAGTATTAAACAGCTTGAAATAGATATACACCGATCAGGCATAACATTATGACCACCTGCCTAATAGTGTGTTGGTCCCCTAAAAAGGTTCTGACCCATTGGGCATCAACATCCTGAACTTCTTCAGCAGTTTGAGCTACAGGATCTCGTCTGTTGGATCGGAACCACACGGACCAGCATTCGCTCCTCACGTGCATCAATGATCCTCGTCCCCCACGACCCTGTCACCGGTTCACCACTGTTCCTTCCTTAAAGCACTTTTGATAGATTCTGACCACTGCAGACCAGGAACATCCCACAAGAGCTGCAGTTTTGGAGACGCTCTGACCCAGACGTCTAGACGTCACAATTTGTCAAATTCTTACGCTCACCCATTTTTTCTGCTTCTAACATCAACTTTGAGGACAAAATGTTCACCTGCTGCCTAATAAATAAATCCACCTACTAACAGGAGCCATGATGAAGAGATCATCAGTGTTCTTCACTTCACTGCTCATAATGTTATAATGTCATAATGTTATACCTGATAAGTGTAGATATAGTTGTAGTTATAGATTTTCATGCCACACTTATATAATGTTAATATATTGGGATAATAAATTTAGTGCAATAATAATAAGAATTGTTACATGTGCAATAACTTGTAGAACTGCATAAATCACTGTACACTGACTTTTTCTGCCATTTCACTTTATATATGACATAACGTATATTTTCACTTTAATTTTACTGTGAGCAACTGCAACACAACAATTACCCTGTTGGATCAATAAATGATTCTGATTCTGATTCTGATAGCCGTAATAACGAGCTGCGTGAAGCCTACCGGAAGAATGGGTTTTTAAGGTCCAATGTGTTTCCAGATTTAAAGCCAGACTCATCGATTTCAGCTGTGATGTGAATGTCGTAGCTCTGCCTGTCAAATAAAAAGAAAATGGTCAATTGTATATTTCCAAATGATTAGAGAACATAATGCATATCCATCATACCTCTTATTGGCGATCAGCAGAACCCGTCCAGATAGCGTCTGGCCCATTTTGGCAAACAGAGGCGTCTGGAACAGACATCGGACCTGGTACCAGTGGGACAGTGGCTCATGTGGTGCCGTGGACAGCCACACTGTTGTTCTTTGGAGTACAGAATAATCACCAGTTTATTCCATTAAATCAATTTTATTTTTGTTGTGCAACTTTTAGCAAATAGTCACAAACTTTTTATAAAAAAAAAAAAAACTAATATAAATTTTACATATAACAAAAATTGGCTGTATTAAAGAGTTTCAAGACTAGTTTTGTAGCATGACAACAGTCGGCATCACAAGGCTGCACTCACAGTCACAGGGAGCACGGACATTGTAAGCCAAAAGAAATTGACCTGTGTACATTAGGAGCTGTGCAACTGGTGCTGTTCTGACCCACGTGCGTTCCCACGTCTGCGATTTCATCGCAGCGCAAACGTGAAGTTCTGCGTGAAACTGGGCAAATCTGCCACAGAGACGTTTGACACAACGTATGTGTGACATGCGGCGATGCTGCAACGCACTTCAAGAGCGGAAGAACATCACTGGAACACGACTTGTGATCAGGAAGTCCTTTTTGACTCCTGCGGACTTCACGCTCTTCCCAAAGATGAAGATCAGCTCACCGTTTCGACACTGTTGTGCAAATCCGGTGCAAATCGCTAAAGGTGTTTGACACGCTTCGAAAAGAAGACTTCTAGGACACGTTCCAGAAGAACACTGGGAGCACTGTATTGCTGTTCAAGGAGACTATTTTGAAGGTGATAGTGTGGAAATGTAGATATATAAAGTACTTTCTTGTAAACAGGTCCAGTCTCAAAACATTTTGATACCACCATCTGCAGATACGCAGATCCAAACAAATGCTCGTAGACTTTAGGTTAATGTTCACCCGAAAACATAACCAGACCACATGATCTTTGTGTTTAAATTCTCACCTGGACCCTGCAAATGCCACATCAAACCAGAACGCAAGTCCATGAATCAGTCCTGACTGCATGATCTTGAAGACAAATGGAATTTCCATCCTGCAGAACCAAAAAGTCGCACATTAACATTTTATAAACACCTGTACTAATGATTCTATAACACGCTACCTGTGCAAGTCGTCTTCTTTTGCTTCCATAAAGTTAATGCTGTGTTTTACAGACCTGGCCATCAGAATCTGAGTCTCGAATGTATCCTGGAAAAGATACAATACCAACATCCTTTTTATGGACAAACTTTCAAAAATGTGAAGTAATCATGGGAAAATCCAGAGACGAACCACAATCGGCTGTTTGAAGAACTCGTCCATGGCGGCAGAGTGAAGTCTGCTCAGATTGACTCCGTAAAAAGAGGTCTGGAGCCTGTAAACACATTTATTTTACTGTTTATGATAATCATGAATATATAATATTTATATAGAGGTAAATCTTAATTACACATAAACCAGCTGAGGCACAAAGGAAAGATCTGCAATGGCATATTTTTTAAAGATCAATAACAAAAAAACATTTAAAGGAAAACATCTCGAATCGTATGATATTGGAGAAAAAGAGAAAGTGCATTCCTGAGATTTATCGTTTATCAAAGGATCGCCAGCGTGATGATTTCGGAACGTCAAAATGCTCTTCCCGAAATAAACAAGAATTAAATTGTTTTAATTTCGTTTGATTTGTTATTAATAAATTAATTAACGAATCCATTTTTACTTTATCCCAAAGGCAAAATCTGTTCATTGTGAAGCTGGAAATTGACAGGAAATCGCAGGGCTGAAATCGCAGTGCTGAAAGACATATGACAAAACCCCAGACCTGCAAGCAATGGAAAAAATAATAATAATACAGTCTGATGACTTGTCTTTCCCTCTTTGTTCCACATTCATGGTCATGTGGTCACGTTTAAAGAAAGCCAAAGATTCTGTGAAGCGAAGGAAGAAAATCTCTAATGAGAAACAGATTTAGTCATATTTGTTCAACTTGTCGGACTGAGTGTTGACATGATATACATTTATTTAGCTTTTATTACGTATTCATGAAGCCAAGAATTGGACATGGATCTCAGTTAAAGCACTGGTGATAACACTAGTCTTTAAAAGTGAGGTTTATTATAAAAATAAAATATGTATAAAAATTTGGCCAATTTGCCCAACTAATCATGAAATTAGACGTATTTTAGGACATTACGTTCTCTAAGCGTGAAATAGAATTTTTCTATGAATTGTCCAGTTCTATCAATTATTTTCTTCATTCTAGGAATAAATGCAAGAAATAAATAACCAATAGTTTTACAAAATTACTAAATACGAGGTGGTATGAAACAGTTTCAAGTTTCATACCATTTTCAGTCACAGGGAGCACCGACCTACATAAGACAGTATGCCAAAACACATCGTCCTGTGTACGTCGGAAGCCGTGCAAATAGTGCTGTTCTGACCACATGCGTTACCACGTCTGTATTCTGACCACGTGTGCACCATTTCACGAGCTCCTCCTCACACGCGAGTTTCTCGCCGGAAACAACACGATCACACTTCGGCACCCCCGAACTCGTCAGATTTGGCCCCTGCGGACTTCACCCTCTTCCTAAAGATGAAGATCAGGCTCGCAGTTTTGACACCAGTGCGGAGATCCAGTACGAATCGCAGGAGGTGCTTAAAGAAGACTTCTAGGACACGTTCCAGAAGAACACTGGGAGCTCTGTATTACTGTGCAAGGGGTCTATTACGTGTGGAAACGTAGATAAATAAAGTACTTTCTTGTAAACAGGTCGAGTCTCAAAACATTTTGAAACCCCCTCGTATACGGAATAGTTAATAAATAAGCATAATTTTATGCATGTAATTATATAGATATATATTGGATTATGCTTTATTCCAAACCATTTTTCTTGTCTGCATTTTTATTTGCACCCCATCGAGGCCGTGGCTTGCTTGGGCAGATTCCCATAATATCTGATTACAGGAAAAAACAAGCTGCCAGCATGTAGATACTGAGGGAAGAGCTGATATATTATCCACGATGCCGCATCGTCCATTAAAAGTGGCGATAAAAGGCTGGGTGTTCTTCAGGTCAACTGAATAATTAAAAGAAATTATGGAGCTAAATTATAGCTGGTTTTGAGAAGCCATGGTTCCAAAATTATGTTCAGCGTCTATGTTTTTCATATCTATTTTCCGGGCACTGTGCGTGTTTAACGCCATTGCTGGAGCAGAGAGAATTAGAGACAGGGTTGGACACCACTGGAGCGTACAGCAGCAGTAAAGCCTGCTTGATACAGGTCACAGCACCGTGCAAGCAGAACATGAGCTGTGGGTGGTGGGTCGAATGCCGTTTCTCTGTGACGGCTGTCTCCTGGCCCAGGAGAGACATCAAATAAACCATGGAGGAGAATCTAAACATTCAAAAGGAAGCATGAATCTGGGCTGGAGCCATGGTACGAGGGATTGTGTGGGCAAGGAGGGGGCAGGTATGGTCTGTTAAAACACTGGTATTTCCCCTTATCCATGGAGGAGAGGAATGTATGAGTATGAGCTCAAGTAGGTCATCATTAAGGGTCCCAAGAGCTGGCTTTTGCATTTGTAATCTATGAGAACATTACTAGCAAAGAGGAATTAATTACATTTTATTTTCCTGTTCATAGAAATAAGAAAACATTTAGGAAAAAATTGCATTTTTACATCTCTTAAACCTTTTGTTGTTTTCTCGGCCCATCTTGTGCTTTGGAAACTACAATGAATAAGGTGGTGAAATGACTGTATTTACCAGAAATTGGCACGTGCATGGTGCTCCAAGTAAAGCTGCTCATCTGTAAATGGTGCCAGGTGGATATCGCTGAAGGTGGGAAACATCAAGCCTTTCCGAAAGAAAAGATATTTAATTCAGATGGTTAAACTTATACACACTCACAGTTTTTAAATCCCTGCAAAGTCATGGAGTGTGTGTTAGAGAAGAGAAGAAAATAGGGAAAGACCTGGTGGGGAGACCTGCTCTGTTAGTATGGTTTTGGAACATTGGCATTGACCAAAAGACAGGAGACAGAGAGTGAGGGAAGACATGCAGGTGGTGGAATTAAAAGAGGCAGATGTAGAGGACAGGGTGGTATTCAGACGGATGAAGCCATCAGGCTCCTCAATACACAGAACTGAACTAGAACTCACACACACAGACACACAGACACACACACACACACACACACACACACACACACACACACACACACACTCATTCAACTGTGTGTTACTGAACTGTACCACCTGAACTTAACACACACTCATTACTCATCTCAATCCATTCCACCATCATTTATATATTATTATTTATATTTAACCATATTACACTGTTTACATGCTGTTTTTTTGCTCCTCTTGACTGCTGCCGCTGCTGTTTTCTGTACTGCATTGTGTTTGTTTATATTTACTCTCGGTTATAGTGTTTATAATTCTCTTTGCACAGTACTGTATATTCAGAGTGTACAGTAGGTTTACTGGTCGGCGCTATTTTGAGTTATTTGTATTGTCCCACACTGTCTTGTGTTGTCTTGTGTTGCCTGTCTGTCTGTACTGTACTGTCTGTCTGTACTGTCTGTCTGTCAGACTGTACTGTCTG
>JAAIIK010000225.1:438584-459507 GCA_014706435.1 Silurus glanis
ATCTATCTATCTATCTATCTATCTATCTATCTATCTATCTATCTATCTATCTATCTATCTATCTATCTATCTATCTATTAATCGGTTTTATATAAGATACACATCAGGTTATATATATTTTTTTGTGATGCTAGCTAATTATTCAGAGATCAGGGTATGCAAATATACAGTACTTATCATTAGTTAGGTAAAGTTAATTTTAATAATCTTCTACCTTCCCTGCTCCAAAACAACCCAAAACCATTAAGCTTCCACCTCCATGTTTGACTGTGGGAGTTCTTCATATGTATCTTCTTCAGAGCAACACGTTTTTATTGATACGCTACACAAAAAGTTAAATGATTTTGTTGTAATTCTTTTAAAGTAATTCGTACCTGAAAGCTGGATTTTACCTGGAAGTACTGGAGAGCAGATGAACTCTCTGTCCTCTGGTCGAATGCTGACAGCTCTCTCCTGCTGTCAGTCCATGCCCTTATCATTCTGTGGAAGGTCTGAAACTCTGGATTTGGGAGATCAAATGATTCTTTATATAAGATGAAGATATCAAACTTCTACAGCAACGATGAGTGATGTATTCAAACTGCACACCAAACACCTGGATGGTGTAAGATTTCTCAGGCATGTTAAAGCTCGGTCCAGGCATCAGGTTCAAGTGAAACGATTGAGTATGAAATGCAGAACAGGGTTTTAAAGTCTAAATTTACCTTTTATCAAGTATTAATATGTATTTTAAATGGAAATAGACATTATTGTTTTAATGATTATTTGGAGTTCATTAAATTAACAAACACAAATAGGATGAAATTATTATATATATAATTATTTAATGCCCACCAGCAAGGTACAAAAACTTTCACCTGTCTGAGTCTTGAAGTGCAATAAGATGCTCACACAACCCACAGTTACAAGGAAGCACTGAGTCCCCACTCGACAACACTCGAGTGTCTCCCTCATAGTGGAGAACTTAAAGACACACACTCCATCACCTGAAATCATACAGAAAATGAGACTTATCAGAAATACCATGAACCTGGAAGAATTTTCTGACTTATCTTTAGCCTAGTGGACCATAAATCAGTGATTATGATATCTAAATTGTCAGTATTGTGAAACTCAAATGATGCGATCAAAGTAGATTTCCATTCTGTAATGCAGTGTTCAGTACTCTGTTTACAAGAAACTACTTTATTTAACTACGTTTCCGCAATAAACTTTCTTTCGGCTTCTCCCTTTAGGGGTCGCCACGCGGATCATGTTTGATTTGGCACATGTTTTTACGCTGGATGCCCTTCCTAACGCAACCCTCCCCATTTATCTGGGCTTGGGACCAGCACTAAGGCTTGTGCAACCCTAATGGCTGGGGTTGGTTCCCTGACCGGGGATCGAACCCGGGCCGCAGCGTTGAGAGCGCCGCATCCTAACCACTAGACCATCAGGGAACATACTACGTTTCCACAATATCACCTTTAAAACAGTCTCCTTGCACAGTAATGATTCCATGATGAAATCACAGCTGTGGTAGCGCACGTGGGACAGAACAGCACCGGTTCTGCCTGATTAGTGTATATGGGTATGAACTGATGTAGTGTTAGCGCAGAAGTCGAACTGTTCTGGTCTTTGAATACACAGGACCACAGTAAGCCTCCAGTGAAGATTAGGAGGACCATGAAGAGATGTCTCCTACAGTACATTCTAAATAGTGTGGACACAAGTAAATCTCCCAACCTACTATTTAAAGTGAATTGAAATATAGAGTAATAGTATAGTAGTAATAGTAGTAATAATGTAACAAAAACACAGTACATAATGTAGCAAAGCAGAGCGATTTACAGTACTGTACCGTGTCAACTTTACTGTATATATGTGTGCATGTGGCAGCAGGCACGTGGAGGATCACCAGTTTGTGGGTGGAGGGTGAAGTCAGACAAAACAAGCTATAAGAGAGCACACCTGTAGGTAATTACACTAGTCAGTGTGCTTTGTTTCAACGTCCCAAGAGCTAAAACTGGGTTTAGAAACACCAAAAATGGAGAAAGAAAAATACCAAAGACTGAGACAACTGATCTCGACAGCTGGCGAGTGTAAGTCATCCACAAGACGACCTGTACATCTTGGCAGCGTCCCAACGTATCGTATCGCATATCCGATTTACGCTTTACATTTGCCTGGCGCGCAACTTCCACAAACACGTGGAGATTCGTGCAAATAACGTACATGGAACCTCAAGTTGATCCTGAAATGTTGTGTTCATTATTAACCTCTATACAAAATAAAGAGTAGAGCTCAGAGTTCTAATGTTATAATACGTTATATATACGTCATGCGCTCAAGCTCTGCTGCTAAATGCTCAACAGCTGAAATTGGGTATGTGCTGAACATGGCCACACTATCTGATCCTGTGCGCCAGGAGCAGCTCAGTGTACCGTGATGAAGGAAAACAGTGGAGCAGTGCACGCGAGACTGGAGCTCGCCGAGCAGAACCGGCGAACCGCCTCTGAGCTTCCACAACGGTGCCATAAATCCTTACGAGCTGTCAGTGCACACAGCAGCTGGACCACACACACACACACACACACACACACACACACACACACACACGTATCCCTCTTTAATGTCACTCCTACACACAAATCTGACCCTTTGGCTCTGTTATTAGTGTTAGATATTCCTATATAAGCATGCACACACACACACACACACACACACACACACACACACACACAGGTTACAGTGTTGTGCAGGCCAGCTGAGTAAAGAGAGCAGTGAGTGAAGCAGACGCTTCTTGAACTGTTAATACCTATGTACAGGATTATTATAGTAAAATTATACTTGTTATATATAAATTACAGCACAGTGAAATGTTAAGGGCCTTACTCAGGGGCCCCTTAACCACTGCGCTCCCATTTTCATGGTAGCGTTATACTAATAAATAACATTAGAGGAATATTCCAGCATTTTGCAATTCTCTTTCAATCTACTGCATTTGTAGTGTACGGTAAATATTATGTGCATAACTTTATATCTTTTACCTATAAACAGATTTCATGGAAATCATTGGGTCTTTTACCTTTAATTAGTTCTACAATTTATGCCCTGGAGAAAATATCAGTATATCAGAGCATATAAACAGAGATAAAACTGCACTCTGCTCAAACTGCACATTAGATATAAAAACCTTACATTCAAATAAATAATAATAAAATTATTCAATAATTTGCAACCGTGCAGAAAAACATCAACACTTTATTTTTGTTATAGGTTTTGTTATAACACAATTTATTTAGTTCCAACTCTTTTATATGTATTTATTTATATTCTAAGATACTAAACTAATAATTTTTTCTGAGAGATTGATTTATTGTTTCCTACTCGGCCAATGAAGCTCCGTTAAACATTTTCTCATTGTATCACGTCATATGGGATACAAGAACATTCCAACTCTCAAACTTTCAAAAATTATCGATTTTGCTTTTTTACTCATCACATCAATAACATTCGTGTCTTCATTATAATAACATTATATCTTATATATTCATACATTTCGTGAACAGAATTCTACAGAATATAATAAAGAGGGAAAATACAGATTATGGTTTAAATAATAGTCTTTGTGAATAAATTCCTTTAAATGAACCTATTTTAGATTTATTGACGCATTTAAATGAAAAAATGCAATTAAAGGAAATAATGTAGAATAAAATATCATTCATTGACACTAAACTAGCAGAAGTAGTGGAATATGCCTTTATGGTAACTATAAGCATTTCTTCTGAAAGTGTTTTTTTTTTTTGCGCTGGTGCTGAAAAAATGTACGTTTTTTTATATATTTAATATATATATATATATAAATAGAAAAATATATATATATATATATATATATATATATATATATATATATATATAGATAAATCTAAAATAAAAATATGATGATCACAATAATAAATAAAGAACAAAATTTTTAAATCCTCCCTAATTATAAACTGCAAAACAACAACGAATCCTATAAGAACTGATTTAATCCATAGACATTTTTAGTGCTCGCTCATTTGGAATAAACGTATAGGGACTAATTGATGATGATAAAATGTGTAATTGGAATGTATAGTAAAAAAAATAGACTTTTGAAGTTTCACAGAAAACTGTTTTACATTCTGGTCTTTATTTAGTTAACAATAAAAGGCAGCACAAGAAAAGTTTTTTCTAATTTGTAACGATATTAATTTCTATTCATTTTGCAATTTCGATAATAAAGAAGATTTTTTAAATGAACCAAATGAAATGGAATATTACATTTCCACTTATCATCAATAATCACTACTATAATAAATATATCAAATGCATTATAACTAATCATGTCATTTTATAGCATTTCAGCAAAGTCTGGATCCATATTTACCGTCCTCTACTGTAAAGGTGACGTCCTCCGTGTCTCTGTCGACCCTTAGAGTCAGATCCTGATGGTTTGTCTGTTTGGACACTTCAGTTTTTTCCTCAGAGTCCTTCAGAAAGCTCAGAGTGACAGAGAAGCAGCTCTGCTCCACATTACTGCCCATCTTTTATAACTTACACACACACACACACACACACACACACACACAATAGTATACTAATGCAGCCTACATTATTTCATGCTTGAAGACAGACACTGTACTGCTGTGAGGTGGACCGGGGACAAGCTGAAATGAAATGGAGGTCTTGAAGCTCAGTGGAAGTTCAGAGTTAAAACAGAGGGCGGAGAGAGAAGCCGGTCCAACACTAATGGGTGTGACTTTACACTCCACAGGACTTCGGATCATGCAGTATACACAAATAAAATGAGTAATTTATGCATAAAATTATCATTATTTATATTTATTATGGACACGAATTATATCTATTACTGCATCAGTCCTGTATAAAAGTATAAGCTACACATATGAATATATGACTACAACAATCTATGAACAGTCTCTGCCTGTGAAAAATTTGCAGTTATTAAGTCCCTCATTAAGAAACCTCATTTGGATCCAAACACACTATCAAATTACAGACCCATTTCAAATCTCCCATTTCTGTCTAAGATTTTAGAAAAGATTGTCGCTGCCCAGTTCTGTTCCTTCTTACAAGTGAACAATATCTTTGAAGAGTTTCAGTCAGGTTTCAGGCTCCATCATAGCACAGAATCTGCTCTAGTTAAAATCACTAATGACCTGTTTTTAGCTTCAGACCAAGGCCATTCAGGGACAGGCATTAAGATGGTTTAAATCCTACCTGTCTGATCGTTACTATTTTGTAGACTTAAATGGAGCTCTATTCAGGTTAATGCAAGTAAATTATGGCGTGCCACAAGGTTCAGTTCTAGGACCTCTGCTTTTCACAACATACATGCTTTCCTTAGGAAATATTATTAGAAGCATGAGATTAGCTTCCACTGTTATGCTGATGATACCCAACTATAAATCTCATCGAAACCAGACAAAACATCTCAGTTGACCAGGATAACTGAGTGTGTTAAAGAATTAAAAGACTGCATGACTAAAACCTTTCTACAATTAAATTCTGATAAGACGGAGATTTTGCTCATTGGCCCAAAAACCAGTGTACAGAAGCTCCAGTGTTTCAACCTGCATTTATAAGGATGTTCTGTAACTACTAGTTCAACAGTAAAAGACACGGGAGTTATTTTAGACTCCAACTTGTCTTTTAAAAATCATATCAACCATATTACAAAAACAGCTTCTTTCACCTTAGAAATATTGCTAAGCTAAGAAACCTGTTGTCTATATCTGATGCAGAGAAGCTCGTCCATGCGTTCATGACCTCCAGACTGGACTATTGTAATGCATTACTAGGTGGATGTCCTGCATCATTAATAAACAAGCTACAGTTTGTCCAGAATGCAGCAGCCAGAGTTCTTACAAGGTCGAGAAAATATAATCATATAACCCCAATCTTCTCATCCCTACACTGGCTTCCTGTTAAGTTTCAAATCCACTACAAACTACTGCTTCTTACTTATAAAGCACTAAATGGTTCATCTCCCATGTAATGGTTCATCTCCTGGTTCCACAACATCAACTGACTGTATTAGACTGTAGAAAGGACATGACTCATAATCACACACTCATGTTAGTTCTCACTCTCCAGTGTTCTGTATTGTTGAAAGATTTATGATCAAACTCTTGATGTCACCCAAATGAGGATGAGGTTCCCCTTTTGAGTCTGGTTCCTCTCAAGGTTTCTTCCTCATAACATCTAAGGGAGTTTTTCCTTCACCACACTCATCAAGGCTGCTCATCAGGGATTAATACACATCGTTCACTTAAATTCTTAAATTCTTTAAAGCTGCTTTGAGACAATGTCTGTTGTGAAAAGCGCAATAGAAATAAAATTGACTTGACTTTTTTCCAAAACTTTGACAGTCTCTGTACGCATATTCTGCATGTCATTTATTAATACAATTATATAACAATAAAAAGACAATGATATTACCATATAATGGAATATTTATGTGTGAAAGTCACACATAATCGGATTAAATTCTGCACTTGGATTTTAATAGATGATTTTTAGTAACAATATCTGACCAGTAGATGTCGCCAGAGTGTTATATTACCCCAAAACTCGTTTTTTCCATCGATATTCTAAATAGATTAATAATTAATATACTGTATATCCAGCAATTTACATAAATAACATGTAAAAAAAATTATAATAATTAAAATACTATAACAATTATTTAATGTGTGCTCTTAATACCAGAAGGAAACTGTTTAATTTATCAATTGATGCATTTGTAACAACAAACATGATTTGACAGACAGAGAAACAGTTCAGGGGTAAAAAAAAAAAAATGTGCTAAAGATCTGATGGAAAGAAAGAACCTGGTTTTGCTCAGCCCAGGTAAAACCAATAATTTGCTAACTCTTTAATACAGTTGGTTTGAAGTGCGTTTTACTTTATCATACACACTTCTTCTCATCTCTAATAAAAGAAGAAAATCCTCCATTTGTTGCAGGAGCATGCAGGAGCTTGCAGAGAAATTAATGTTCACATCAAACATCACAATAATTATAAAGTATGACCTCAGTAACTTTTACCACAGCATGATTGTTGGTTTCAGATAAGCTTTAGGTTGATTCTTTCAGAAACTAATGAAGAAAAAAATCCAGTAAGGAAGCAGCCGGAAACATCTTGGGTTGAGTCTGCAGATGTACATTGTTAATCCCTCAGATGGGAAATGCAAGCTGACCTTGCAGCACAAGTCTATGAAAAATAGCATTAAATAAAAATAAATCAAATAATAAAAATAATGGAGACAATTGAATAAATCAGTGTATGTCAAATGGGTGCTTTAAAACCATGGTGAGCAGAAATGCATCTCCAGACCTTAAGGTAGATGGGCTACAACAGCAGCAAACTACATGTTCGCCACAAACTGGAATATCTGAGACTCCAGTGGGCCATTTGAAAGATTTGATTGATGAAACTTTATTTCTGTTGATGGTAGGGTCAGTATTTGGTGTCAACAGGATGAATCTATGGATTTGGCCTCCCTTGTGTAAAAGATTCAGGCTGCTGATGGTGGTGTAATGGTGTGGGGATTATCACCACACCATAATCACTTTAATACACTCGTTTGAGTACAAAATAGTCTGAATCCCAGAGTTAATCTGAGTATTGCTGACAAAATTCCAGCATGATGTTGATGCACCGTGTCACACAGCACAAGTGCAGTAGAGCGCATGTGGAATGTGGTAGAATGATTAGCATGAACATGTAAATGACAAATCTGCAGCAAGTATGTCATGCGATCAAAATTCAGAAATGGCTCAAAAGACTGTTTTACACATTGTAGAATCCATATCGTGGAAAATAAAGCCGTCGGTTGAACTGAGTATCAGTACAATGACTCTAATAAAGAAAAATCAAAATCAGTCACACAAGATCTGATAAAGCACAAGGACTCTCCTCAATTCTCCAGCCCAAATCAGTGTTTTCTCCTTATCAGAATCTTTTTATTACCATTGTGTGCTGTTGTAAATGATACTTCGACCCTGTTTATTAACATTAAACACAAAAACAAATGAAGAGAGAATATGATATATTCCAAACATATTATATTCACTTTATATTGTACATTATATAAAACACCTGTTCTTTTGCCAATAAACAGGTGTTAAACTGGCAATAATAATAATAATAATAATAATAATAATAATAATAATAATAATAATAATAATAATAATAATAATAATTTTAACTAAATACTTTACAATTTCCCTTTTGGATTCATAAAGCTCATATCTATCTAATCTAATTTTTATTAGTATTCTTGTATTCAGATGAAAGATTATTTACCAAATTATTTAACTTCTATATGTAAAATGTGTAATTAATTAACAAAATAAAATAAAATATAATTAATTATAGTTAATGTTAACATTCTAATTAATACATTGTTTAATATACTATAGTTTAATAATAAAAAATGATACTGTATTGCATGGGCACTGTGTGTAAATGTTAACGTGTTCTGAGAGAGCAGAAAGTCTGGTAGGATGTTTTACACCACTTTGTTTTTTATAAAAAAAAAAAAACAAACTTTAACAATTTGTCGTTTTATTTATCCGATTTTGTAAAACAGTGACGGAAAAAGTGAACTGGGAACTGGGGTCTATCTAACGCTTAAAGAGAACAAAATACTGGTCCTGCGTTCACACTGGGTTTTGTTGAATCTGTTGTGCTGATTCACCCAAATCACCAGTCACGTCACGCTCGTGTCTGTCAAGTAAAAATGAAACTGTGCACAGAGTGGGTGGAACTGCTTTATGCCAAATTACTGTCACGGCAGCTTTATACCAACACTAGTTACACCTTTCCCAAGATTAATTTCCTGTGTTGTAGTCGTACACTGATAAAGTACTGTCTGTCTGATAACAGGAACATGCTGATGCAAATGATACACTGTTGTGTGCGTGTGTTTCAATGTGTGATAAGGTATATGTGTAACACATGAACTACAGTACGTGAGATTCGGGTGAGAATCAAGTACATTCAGTCCTGTAGGGCGATAAACGAAGGGAAAGTTTTGAGAAGTCTTGTCCTTTGTGTTGTTTCCTTGTATGGGTTAAAAAGGTTTTGATGAAGTGAATGTGTATTAATTTATTATATAAAGAAATACATAATTCAATAAGAAACTTATTTCTGCATTCAATTAGACACTTGTAAAAGAGAAAGCAGAGCGGTTTAACACCCTTTAAACTAGAGAACATAGAAAAACTTTAACTTATAAATGTATTATTGTATTAGTGTATTAGCATCACTTCTTCTACGACTAGTCCTTATACATCTAGAAACTGAGAAGATCAGTTGCTGGAGTTTTGGGAGAGCAATGTTTTCCCATTCGTGTCTGATACAGGATTCCCGCTGCTCAACAGTCCTGGGTTTTCTTTGTTGTATTTTTTATTTCATGAAGCACCAAATGTTTTCAGCTCAGAAACATCTGGACTGCAGGGAGGTCAGTTCAGCACCCAGATTTCTACAAAGCCATGCTGTTGTAATAGATGCAGTATTTGGTTTAGTATTGTCATGCTAAAATATGCAAGGTTTTCCTTGTAAAAGACCACGTCTGGATGGAAGCATATGTTTGTCTAAAACAAGTACATACTATTCAGCATTGATAGTGGCTTTTCTAATAAACCTTATGAGGTGGGAATCACAATGGTTTTGGAAAATTAAATAGAAACATGTCAAAAAGAAAAGAAAGAACCTACAATAACTTGTATACATAAATATACACCTGATTGGCATTTGGAATTCTCACTGATTTCCTCTATCTTGAATAAAAACCAAGCCCCATCTTAATTATAGGAGCATTATACCAAGGTACTACCTCCACCATGCTTTCTATGGTTGTTAGGTTGTTTTTTGCTAATCTGGTTGTTTTTGTGCCAAAATATCCTTTGGAATTATGGCCAGAAATTTTGACCCAGTTCTCATGTGAAACATGGATTGTGCTAATTTATGTTGGTTTGGATATTTGTTTTCATGCCATAGATATAATTCTGATATACCATACTGTTGTTCTGCATAGCTAGTATAAGGCTGTTCCGCATACCTGCTCATACCTGCTGTGTTCCAGTGGGTAGTTTCTTGTTGTGGCAAGTCAAATAGTCACTCCCTTGAGTTTATCTACACCAATCAGGGAATTTCATCGAGCTTCGTCACTGTGTGTTCAGCTGTTCTGCCACACAGCAGATCGTTAGTTAGATTCCCATGTACTGAAGATAAACGTAAGACTTTTACAAAAAAATCTGTTTTAGTCACAATGGAGGAACTAGCAGTCATTTGCATGTCTGTGCTGATTAATTCCCAAAGATCTGCACTTCAGCACATGCACATTTTAATCAGTATAATTTACTTATCTCAGAGTCGGGTGAGCGAGTTCACATGTCATCGTTCCCCATTTTCTCCATCTGTTATTGATGGTCTTCATTTTAGAAGTTTTTTCCCCATTCTCCTGATTGCCACCTTCCGACAATGAGGTCCTGTTACATACTTTGTAAGCTTTTTTACATGACATTAGCCAGGAGTTCAGGCTCATCTTTGTCTTATTGTCTGTAAATGTATAGATAACTCAGACAGCAGAGCTTCCACATAACTAGTATCAGGATGTTCCACATAGCGATTGTGTAGCAGTAGGGAGTTTCATGTTGTGTTATGCCAAACAAGCAATTCTTTGATTTTAAGTATATGGATAACATGTTTGTTGAGTCTCACCCTTTAAAGCCACCCTTGTGACTGACTATTTTGTTCAAATGCACTGAGATGTGAACAAACGTGTGAATGTGTTGGTGCCTTGGGGTGAACTTGTGTTCCAACTACAGCTGAGACGACAACTTTCATTTTTATTTTGTCATATAAGTTTAATATTACATTCATTGTTATTTGTTATTGAATACCGTGTTCTACAAAATCAATTTTCTTAATACAACATTGGATGTTAATTCATGATACATTTGTATTTTCTGATCTGCCGGTGTTGTTATCCGGGTCATGGCACCAAGTGGGGGGAATTTAGAAAGCATGTGTGCCTGGATTACAAACAAACATTTCTTGAATGTAACCAAAAAAACATGATGAGTGCAATAAAAGATTTATAACCAGGCAGGAAAATATGGAGTGATATTGGTTTAAATTGTAATGAAAAACTTGTTATAATTATATTGTAATTTTATAATGGTTTTATAATTTCTATCTTCTTATATGGCCACTTAAAAATATTCAGTTCAATGTTATTTGTATAGCACAACGCACATTGTCTCAAAGCAACTTTACAGAATTAAATAGATTATGAATATACATTTTAGCATCACAATTAAGTCCCTATACGTTTATTTAATAATGAACAAAAAAACTCCCAGAGATGGTATGAGGAAAAAACGTGGGATGAACCAGACTCAAAAGGGAACTTCATCCTCATCCGATGGTACCAAATGTCAATTCATTATAGTTCCATCATTGTTAAGGTAATAACTGTTCACTAATCGTCACACAAATGTAAAACTGTTCATGGTGATTGCTTCCCTGAGCCACTGTTAAGAGTTAACATTAATTACAATCCAAATCCATCGTTATGGTGCTTGAGTTTAAACCTCCACAGGAACCTCATGAATCTTGTGGAACCTCATGTGGAGAACATGCTCAGAAGCACTGAGTAGATTCTAATTGAAAAGAATATATAATATAAAATCTTGTTTTGAAGTAATTTCATTAATCTTATACAAACTCCTGAATAAGTCATTAATGTGTACAAATATAAATTAATGCTGGATTTCAGCTCCAGCACATCACCGGACCATGTCATCCTGATCATTCTCTGAAAATTATTTTTCTAGCCTGGGGTGTACAAGTACATTACAAAATGGGACAAAAAAACAACAATTATGAGTTATTTTTTCATTGCTTTATTTGGTGGTATATATATATATATATCCTCTTCTCTTTAGTGTTTAATATCGTTTATAGTTTAATATATGTAGTTTGCTGTAGTTTGTCTGTAGCCTCACTTAAATATTTGTACATATGATAATTAAAACTTGAAACTTGATACTGGAATTGTGTTAAACACGAGTTAACAGTGACAATTTATTAGCAAACATTACATAACAATAACATCGACCATTTCTTGGTTTGTACTAAAATAAAAATCGATTGTATTCCTGATGTATAATATTTTCTAAAAAAAATTCTACAGCGTTTGTTAAATATGTGCAAACACTCTCACGGTCTCGCTAGTGGCTAGCGCTTAGCTCATGCAGCCAATAAGACTTTAATCAATATTCTCTCTAATATTGCACTCATAACCCAATAATTCACCACACTGGTGTTCCTGTAGTCACATTAACCAATAAAAGAATTGTGTCATGACTGTAGAGCACCAGCATGAGATATCACTTCCTCACAAAATCACCCTGAAGTCTGTAGACAAATGAATGATACGATGTGAAGGTCAGGAGTAAGTTCAGCTGATAGCGTTTTTGTGAGCAGTGTACGTGTCTCTGAGCAGCTCCGTGGCTGAGACTCTTAGTGTGTTGGTGAAGGGGTAACAGTCAGCAGTGAGGCGACTGACGAAACACGGCATCTCCTTTTTGCCCTGCAGTTCACGTCCTTTAGCCTCAAAATCAAAGGCTACACGTCGATTCAGCCGAGTCAGAAACCGTGTGATCTCCCAGTCTTCAAACTCCTCCACCATATCACAGAATGTCTGCAAAAACACAGAGCCGCTTGGGTTCATGTAGGCACCGTAACCTGCACACAGAATTACAACATTACTGTATTATTCAATTCAATTCAATTCGATTTCTATAAGACTTTTCACAAT
Organism: Silurus glanis; assembly: GCA_014706435.1. NCBI lineage: Eukaryota > Metazoa > Chordata > Actinopteri > Siluriformes > Siluridae > Silurus > Silurus glanis. The sequence continues at coordinate 451,450 of JAAIIK010000225.1, forward strand.
GCACATTGTCCCACAGCAGTTTATTTATCCCTGATGATGAAGCCTGGGGCGACTGTGGCAAGGAAAAGACTCTCTTAGATGGTTGAAGGAAGAAACCTTGTGAGGAACCGGACTCAAAAGGGAACCCATCCTCATTTGGGTGACACCAAGTGTGTGATTATAAATCGTTAAAACATTACAAACACCGGAGAAATATCATGGGCACCAGTGTGTGATTATTAATAGTCATTTTTATATATATATATAGTGTTAGCACTAATGGCTAACATTTTCTTTTGGTCACCAGTCTCAAACAAAATTAATTAAAACCCATTTTCTTTGATTAAATCAAGTCATAACGTTAACGCTATAAAACATCCTTTGAGCTAAACAGGATGAACGAGCGAGTTATGAGCAGTGGGTGAAAGTGCAAACGTCAGAATTGTACCCGTACGGTTTTCAGTGTTTTATGACTAATATACTTACATACTTTGGACTTTTTCATAATATATTTCAAAAGACAAATGAGTGCTTACTAGTCTTTATATGTGAAAATACATTTACTTTATAAACTAATTCTAAATAATTCTAAAAAAGACATAAATCTTACAAAACGAACGAAGAAACTATTAATCCGAATAATCAGAACTTGCTCTCCTTTTTATTTCAGATCGCAATGTTAAATGTCTCCTAAGAAGGTTGGGAAATTTGGATTCCATGAACCATCTGATGACGTCACAACAAGTCGAGGAATTACAGTAAGTGATTATCATTAGTCATTTACTGTATAAAGTTTTGCCATAGATTACTGTAATGGACTTGTGGACTCATGAGCTTGTGAGGACATGTGTGTGTGTATTATGTAAATGTGTTGGTGTGTGTGTGTGTGTGTGTGTGTGTGTGCGTGTGTGTTTTACCAGGAGCTGTAGCATAGGCGACCACTGATTCTTCAGGGATTGACTGACATTCAAACATGCCATCGTCTTCAGACGAGTCTACTTCAACACCATCATCCAGTTTATTGCCTCGACAAGCCTGCACACACACACACACGCACACACACACACACAAATGAAGCAGAAACACAGGAATCTGGAGCAATGACATCATGCTCCATTATACACAGGTAAAACTAATAATAATACACAAACAAGTGATTCTAACCTGAATTAGGAACAGTTTGTTTTTGACAGCCATTGTCGGTCCTCCAAATAGGGAGTATATATGTGCGAGTTTCACGGGGCGTCCATCTGCTCCAAATATCAATCCTTCCTCTCCATGACTTGACAACACACCCACAAAACAGCTGTGCACTGACTGCTCACTCTCTGCAACATCATCATCATCATCATCATCATCATCATCATTGTTGTTTTGTATGAATATCTGAACTGCTATAAAGTTCAGAGTTCGAAAGGCAGTTTTAACTGCTCCTTGCACGAACACACACTTCAGCTCCTATCAGTTTACACGTGTTTAAACAGACACACACACACACACTGTTAAACACACCCTTTATACAATAGAAACCAAAAAAACTATTTAACAGGACAAATAAGCCAGTGATCAGGTGATGGTCATGTATTCAGGCAAGCATGTCACACCTCATTTACATCACCAGGAGTCGTACTGCCAATCAATCACTTTATTTACAATGAAAAATGTTGATTAGTGTTTATAAAGGCAGACAGAGGCACCACTATGTGGCACAGTTTGGGAGAAATGTCTACATTATATAGATTGACTGATAGTGACCCACCCTGGAAAAGAAACCAAATAAATATTATTATTTATAATAATAAAATAAGGTTTAAAAAAGATTTTAAAAAGTCAGTATTCAGTGTGTTTTCTCTTCGCTCTCAGCACATCTTGAACTCTTCTGGGGAGATTTGTTACGTTTTCTAAAGTAATCTTCTGGTATTTGATGCCAGATTCCACTTTCAGCATTGCCCAGGTTTTGTCTTTAGATTTAGGTTGTCTTTTATTATTTTCTCTGTCCAGATGATCCCATATTGCCTCTATATAATAATCAGGTCCGAACTCTGGTCTCAGGTCCATGACTGTCAAAATGTTATATCAGCTTCTTTCTAAAAATGATTTCACTGCATTAGACGTGTACTTGAGAACGTTATCACTCTGGTATCCATCTTTCCATAAAGAATGGAATGATGGATTAAAACTTCTACTTTTTCGGATTCATGATCGGATCAATTCGGACAATATCGACAACACTATAGGCAGGAATGCAGCCTTATTAGCAGGTTCTAATGAATAAAACGTATACAGCATGTGTGTGCAATGCTCATGCATGTCCTGCACACATCTGGTACAAATCCCGGCCATTACACCACTGTAGAAACAACAAATCTAATGGTGGTCTATTACTTTTGCATGTTTTTTTTTTTTTTTTTTTATTTTACAAAACCCTTCAAATGCCCTTCCCTGGGTAAATAAAACACTGGGTACAGTTTTATACTTTTTTTTTTTTTTTTTATATATATATTTATTGTTTATTGCATTCATCTATTTGAGTGTTTCTGCACTGTGCAATGATAATAAAGTTAAATGTTAATTGACGCATTTGCTCTCTATATTATTGTTTTTTTTACCCTTGAATTTGTATGGTGATGTGTTCAATTGAACTCTTAGTAAGTAATTATACAATACATTTTAACTAATTAACGAATCAATAAATTAATTAAAAGTACCTGCTTTAAATGCCTCGATGATCTCGCGTGCGTCCAGGTCGTCCAGCAGGGTCACGCGGAAGCCCCTCCGAGTGAGAGTCGCGTGCAGACGCTTCGCATCCCGAGCCGCGCCGCTCCGGTTTCTGAGTCCTGCGCATGCGCTGAACTTCTCCACCGACACTATGAGAGCCCGGTTGTGAGGAGCGGTGCTTTTATCGACACTCCGAAACGACATGATATTATATATTTATTTATATTTGTTTCCCAAAGCGCTTAGGAATGGGTTTAAATGGCGAAATAACAAATATAGCCTCAGTAAACAAAATAAAAAATAATGCAGGGTCAATAAAGATAACCAGCTTCTGTATAGAGCAAGAGTGTGTGTGTGTGTGTGTGTGTGTGTGTTCAGCTCTCAGGTTTGTACATTACCTAACAGTCATAAATAAGGAACGGAAGAAACATATTTGCATACCATTACACCGCCTTTTTGTCCAGGAAAGTACATTTTTGCGACATACCAAGCACATCACTGACACCAAGGTGAAATAATTCTCTGATATTTAATTCAAACCTCTATTTAAATTTCTTACCTACGTACTTTTACTTTCATTCGATTTTTTTATTATTTCTATTGATTTCATTAAAAGAGCTTCTTCATTGCTAAACCCTGAACAGTGTCAGGTGTGTTATTCTACCTGTATTTGTCCTCTCTCAGTTCTCCAGATACCACGTTCCAAGGCAAAGTTTATCAACACTGAACATTTTCATTTGTTCACAAATTATTTCTTCAAATTATTATTATTTCCCAATTTCACATTCATTCATTTTTGCTTCTTTTCTGGGATTTTCCCATGAATTATGGCGTGTATGTTCCAATGGATAGATTAATGGAACAAGATTCTTTTTTTACAGCAGCAAACATATCACATGACATTTCTCATCATACACCAACAGCATGCAGCACAAACACCAATATTTCATAATGAACTTTGAACTTATCAATAAAAAAAAGAACATTACACCACCTTTTATAGCCACATCCGGCTTCAGCACCTGCTCCGTCACATGGTTTATAGGAAAACTTGGATATACAGAAGAGTTCACACACTCATACATGCAAACACACACACACACTCACACACACACACACACACAGTGTAAACTTGGTTAATTACTTTATTACCTTTATCACAGCCAGAGAAAAGTCCTGGGAAATGTAACCCTTTAAATGCTGACACTTGATCAAGTTCTTCAGTTTTTCTTATTTATTATTTATTATTAAGACTCTTAAAGGCCCCATTGTATTAAAATATACTTCTGTTGAAAGTTTGGGGATAATTATATTCTTTGTCCATCATTTTCGCTATAATAACTGATGTGCAGATTTATTTTGTTAACTGCTTTCTCACTTGTGTTTGGTCAGAAGGTGTTGATTTATTTTCGATAAAAGCAGATATGAGACAGATGCAAGCACAGAAGTGACCTTAATATGTTTATTATGTTAAACAACCAAACAACTGCATCTACCAAAGGACAATGCTACGAATGAGAGGGAAAAGAGAACCCAAGAACAAAAGCTTTTCACAAAATAAAATGGTGATCATAACTGGAAATCATTGCTTACATATTACACAAACAAAGACAGAGGCTTCAGCATCAAAAAGGTAAACAAGGATCTTAATAGGGGACTCAAGAGGGAAATACAAACAGGAATGAAAAATCAAGGAAGGAAATGACAGACAAAAAAAAAGACATTATAACAATGAGTAAGGGCGCCCTCTGGTGGCTGGGTGAGGAGTTGCCATTATGACTGTGACAGCATTCTTTAAGGAGGCGAGACTCTTAAAATTAGGGTCCTGAAGCACCAAATGTTATGAGCCAAAGCCAAAGCCGAGCAAATGAGTAGAACGTGTCCTCAGATAAGCAGGGAGCCAGGATGACATCCTCAACCCAGCAGCGATGTATGGGAGTTTGTTTACTTAACATTTTAAAATAATGTTAATGACGTTTTTTGTTGTTGTTGTTGTTGTTGATGTTGTTTGTTTGTTTATTTTCTCTTTTTTCCTCTTCCTTTTTTATTATTAATCCAAAGAAGAACAAGAAGAAGTTTCAACAAATACAAAGTAACAATGCATCTTCACATTATAACAGTCACATAATATAGATCAAATAAAAAGGGGGGAATAAATGTTTCTTTCTTTTTTTCAGAGACGCATTTAAAATATTCATATTAAGAATCACAAAGTGGGGACATTATTTAACAAAGAAATTCACCTTCAAATTGAACAGAATTTCATTCTTTTTGTTACTAAATAACATTAATGATTTTTTTATGGCTCTTAATGACTACGTTTTTGATTCTACTCTATTGAGATTAACTCTCACTTAGGAATTCAATTTGCAAATGTTAGTTTATGGATGCAATATTTACCATGCGAAATGTAAAAGTTTACAACATATTTAAACATTTTGCTTGTGTGTGTGTGTGTGTGTGTGTGTGTGTGTGTGTGTGTGTGTGTAAGAGCAAATAACATCTTTTATAGATCATTTGTAATTAACATCTATTGGGGCGAATAATAAAAAACAAAATAAATAACTTTTACAACTTTCTGGAACTATTTAAATGGAATGGGGAAATTATAGAAAAACTTTAGTCGTCACAAAAATGTTTCCAGATTTATCAAAGAGATCCATGACAAAAGTTTTTTTTTTTTTTCAAACCAATTAAACAAAAATAAAGACTTATTCCTAGAGGTAATAAGACAATTGTTCCACAGAAGCATTTCGTGGAGAGAAATCATGAGGAAACGAAGATTTGCATAGTTTAATTTGTAATTTCCTGGTAAATAGTTACATCTCAGTAGAAAAGATAAGCCTTCAAGTTTTTTTGAAGATGTACTGTGGAGTAAAGAATTATAGTGTTTTCATAGGAAATTTTTTAAATATTGTTAATATAAAAAAAAATATCTAAACCACCATCGATTCTTTTGCCTGATGAAATGTCCATTTTTAAATTGGTTTGTTTTTCTATATAAAAACCAGAAAGTTTTTTTTCTGATTCCTTTGTAAATTAATATAATGTTTGCTATGTCTAGGCCGCATATCAATGACGTCACGCGTGTCATGTCTTCGTAGGTTCCGGTTACTGTTTTATTAGCTAATGCAGTGTTTCACATTGTTTTTCTCTTACGTTATTCTTGTATAATTTGAGGATTATATAATATAAAAAAATTAACTTCATGGTAATATTTATTTGTTTGTTTATAAAACATTAGCTTTCCCGTCTGGACAGCCAATAGCGTGCTTTTATTTTTTAATTTTTTTTCAGCCAATAGCGTGCTGCGCAATGCACTAGGTCGGCGCATGCGTACTAGGGCTGGTGAGTGACAGTGTATGGCGGCGTGTAGCAGCAGCTGGAGTTTACTTTCAGTACAGGGTTTTAAATAGTTATTTTAGGGAGATTAGTTAAACTAACGGCTTCATGTGATTTTGTTATGTTTTAATTTGAGATATATATATGTATATACATAAGACAGTAAGTTTAGAGGTGAACAGTTTTGGTTTTCAATCATCCCATTGATGAGCTCTGAGATTGTACACAGATTTCTCTTTCCGCATGCTGGTTGGTGAATTCAGACTCTGATAGTGAACAATTATGGGTCCAATAAAGAAGAAAGCCATCCCTGACAGGTAGGTCATCGTGTCACATGGTGCAGTTTTGGCTGTTTATGTTCCTGTAGTTAAACCAGTGTGTATCCACAGATGGACTGATTATAATGCAGTGGGAAAGAGGATCCCTGGCACGCGCTTCATTGCATTTAAAGTGCCTTTAAAACAGGTGATGATACACACACACACACACACACACACACACACACACACACACAGACCTGCAGTCATCGTACGCTGTTTCCATCATCTCTATTTGCCAGGCTTTGAGGAGGCATCTGAGTGACTCGGAGGTGTTCGGACCCTTCGAACTGATGGATGTATTGAAGAAGGAAGGTGAAGAACTCGGCCTGATCATCGATCTCACCTACACTACACGCTACTACCAGCCCCAGGTGACTGACACCACTCACACGACTTAACAATATTTCTTTTATATTTAGATTGTACTTGAGTCAAAGTCGAGATCCACTCAGTTAAATGTGACTCCAGGAAAAGTGTCCCTTAAACTTCACTTGAGTAAAAGTTTTTGCCTTCAAATGTACTTAAGTGTCCAAAGTACTTTAATTTATTATGGCTATAATGTACCAGTTATCGTTTTTCTCCCAAGATTCTTTGCTTAATCAACTCAGTTTATATGAAAAGACTCGAATGTGACTCTCAGTACACTGATCTATTAATAGAATATTAATGACTCAAACACTGATTGATTTCTGTTACAATTATCATGAGCCCAAATAAAACCACGTGTGTTGTGGCGAGTGGTTGGACTGCATCAAGGATCGGCCCTGAGCCCTTTCCTGTTTGCAGTGGCGATGCAGGTTGAGGGACGAGAACAGACAGGGGTCTCCATGGACTATGATGTTTGTGGATGATATTGTGATTTGTGGTTAGAGTAGGGAGCAGGTTGAGAAGAGCCTGGAGAGGTGGAGGTACACGCTGGAGAGAAGGGGGATGAAAGTCAGTAGGAGTAAGACAGAGTACATGTGTATGAATGAGAGGGAGGGCAGTGGAGGGGTGCGGTTGCAGGGAGAAAAGGTGGAGAAGGTGGAGGAGTTCAGGTACCTGGGGTCAACAGTGCAAAGTAATAGAGAGTGTGTTAGAGAAGTAAAGAAAAGAGTGCAGGCAGGGTGGAGTGGGTGGAGAAGAGTGATAGCAGGAGTGATTTGTGATAGAAGAGTATCTGTGAGAGTGAAAGGGAAAGTTTATAGGACTGTGGTGAGACCTGAGATGTTGTATGGTTTAGAGACAGTGGCATTGAGTAAAAGACAGGAGGTGGAGCTGGAGGTAGCAGAGCTGAAGATGTTGAGATGTTCGTTGGGAGTGATGAGGATGGACAGGATTAGAAATGAGTTTATTAGAGGGACAGCGCATGTAGGACGTTTTGGAGACAAGGTGAGGGAGGTGAGATTGAGATGGTTTGGACATGTGCAGAGGAGGGACATGGGGTATATCAGTAGGAGAATGCTGAGGATGGAGACACCAGGAAGGAGGAAAAGAGGAAGACCAAGGAGGAGGATTATGGATGTGGAGAGGGAAGACATGCAGGTAGTTGGGGTGAAAGAGGCAGATATAGAGGACAGGGGGGATGGAGACGGATGATCCGCTGTGGAGACCATTAATGGGAGAAGCCGAAAGAAGTAGTAGTTGTGGCGAGTTCGAGTCTGGAGTTTCATCATCATTTATTCCTCTCTAAATGTTCTGTTGAACTGATGCTGAACTG
>JAAIIK010000225.1:508354-523823 GCA_014706435.1 Silurus glanis
ACACACACACACACACACACACACACACACACACACACACACACACAGTGTTGATATCAGTTGATATATTACTCATAGCCACAGGAAGTTTAGCTAAATCCACTTGAGTGTGTAACTGCACCTTAATTAACACGTTGTCGTAGCTGGTCGGGTTTGTGACGTCATAACACACCATGATAAGATTCGCATCCTGATAGGAGAGTGGCCTCAGACGGTCGTAATCATCCTGGCCTGACAACACACACACACACACACACACACACACACACACACACACACACACAAAGAGTACATTTACACTGATATTTCTATGATTTTTATTCTTCAAAAAAAGAATAAATTTTTATTAGTGACAGATTCTTCATTAGATTTCAGCATCACTACAGGTGTGTTCAGGTTTTATTGTTTTGTTTTATTGAACTTTGTGCCTCAGCATTGCATTCAAGAGCAGTGTGGATGGTTAAACCACATCCTGTGTTGGCCTTCCTGTTCCTTAGAAGCATACACACACACACACACACACACACACACACACACACACACACACACACACACACACTGGTAATGCTAAGAACACACAGAATCATCATTTCTGTAGCTCTAAAATGCTGCCACAGTGTTACTGTTTAACACACTCATGGCTTTAAGTGTTTTAAAAAAGTGACATGAGCTCATTTATTGTACGGTATATACAGTATTTTTCTAGTTTCTATAGTATGCTCATGTAATTATAGGTCTAGACTGAATAATTATATATCATATAATGCAGAAATGCAAAAGCTAGGTCAAAGTTGACTATAGCGGATGAGTAGAGGTAGAAAAGGAAGAAAAATTCCATTCAGAAACACTTTAGGGGTCTCATTAAAAGGTCAATGAATAGCTGTATAAGTAATGGAACTCTACTGTACAATACATTAAAATCTTCCTTATTGTACATTCAGTTTCACCGAAATAGAACCTTGAAAATAGAACTGCATTCATTACGCAGCTGAGAGTCGTGTATTTATTTATATATTAAATATCATGAAATCATAAATGAGAGGAACCCTGGAAAGTTACATCCATTCGGCCCTCGAATAAGTTTCGATTTTTGTTCCTTTGTAGGAAAACGTGTAATGTTCAGAGAAACCTCTCGGGGAAAAAAAATTATCGAAATATTATTATTATCATCAACATACATCAGCACCATTCCTTGACGTTTGCTTCAACCATTGAAAAAACTATAAACTCTTATTATTGTTAAGTCTAAAGTGATTTTATATGATACTGTATCATTGGACGGGCAAAACAATTCTTTCATTTCAAATAAACAGAATTTACGTTTAATGTACATACATACTACTTATACATTTTACTCAAATGATCATATGATTTCTGTTCATGTATCTATTTTCCTGTGTGATATGTTTGATGGATGGTTTAATGTCTGATTGTGTAGTGACGAATGTGTGCCGCAGTAACAGGATGCGGTGTTTCACCTGCAGCTCTCTACATCCTGCAACGCAGACACCACAACGGCTTTGATAAAATCATATCCGCACCATATTTCCCGTCCAACTCGTAACGTATGCCGAGAAACTGTAAACATCTACACCGATAATGAGGCGCTTCGGTGTCAATGAGCCTCGATCTGTAGAGTTTTCAACATGATTAAGCTTTACAAACACTGCATTCGAGTTTCATTTATAAGTTAATTGTGGTGTTGAGGTTTGCTCACAGTGACGCACACAACCGACGATCAGTACATTTTATAGGGTTGTAATGTGTAGACGAGACGTCTGTATACAATTTATATTATAATACTACAACAGACCGATTATGTGTACATCTTTTTTACAATACTGACGGTGGGGCAGCTTGGCATGGCTGGGATTTAAACTCATGACCTTACCATCCAAAGTCCAATGCTTTAAACACTAATCTACCATTTCCCCGAATTGCAGCATTCTGATGGTATAATGCTGAAGTGCTAGTGAGTTTGTTAACCTGTTTACAATCCTGATCAGAAGTTTAGCTCATTTGCTATTATACTGGTTTTGAGTTTTGTCTGTTTCTGAAACATGCTAGTTTTTATTTGCCTGTTACTTGTAAGCTAGTTTTTAGATTAGCCTGTTTACTTTTATGCTAGTTTTTAATTAGCCTGCTTACTTATACGCTAGTTTTTAGATGAGCCTGGTTACTCTTATGCTAGGTTTAGGATTAGCCTGTTTACTTGTATGCTAGTTTTTAGATAAGCCTGGTTATTCTTATGTTAGTTTTTAGATTACCCTATTTACTTCCGTGCTAGTTTTTAAATTACCCTATTTACTTTTGTGCTAGTTTTTAGATTAGCCTGTTTACTTTTATGCTAGTTTTTAATTAGCCTGTTTACTTATATGCTAGTTTTTAGATGAGCCTGGTTACTCTTATGTTTCATTTTTAAATTAGCCTGTTTACCCTTTTGCTAGTTTGTAGTATTTTATGGTATCAGGGTATCGTTAGAAAAACAATTACAGCACATATAAAGTTAAGTGGGTGTTTGGACAGAGAACCTTTAGAACCTTTCTATTATCAAGAAAAAATACAATAATGTAGGTGTGTCCGGTTTCACTGCATGAAATATTCAGGAATTCTCTATAAAGGTGTGTTTTGTGTGCATGTGTGTGTCACCATCTTTCCTGACCCATTTTAAACTCTAAGGAATGCAATACAGTATAAAGAATGGAAGGTGTGTGTGTGTGTGGGTGTGTGTGTGTGGGTGGGTGTGCGTGTGTACCTGCTGTGTCGTACAGGTTCAGCTGAATCTCTTTTCCCCCATGGTTCACTGTCGTCATGTACTTTTCGAACACTGATGGCGCATAGGTCTGAATAATAATAATAAAAAAATTGTTATAAATACTTCAAACCTTTTAATACAAACATGCATGTGTATAAGGGGTTTTAGAACATAATAAATGTATTGCCTGTGCACACACACATTTGGCTACACAACCTTGGCTACCCCAAGAATGCTATTGCACCTACTCCTCCTAATTAAATATACACAGATCACGTATCATATTATAACATTCTATGTGGTGAGGTGAAGAACTCTGATGATCTCTTCATCAGTGGGTGGATTTATTTATTAGGCAGCAGGTGAACATTTTGTCCTCAAAGTTGATGTTAGAAGCAGAAAAATGGGCGTAAGGATTTGAACGAGTTTGACAAATTGTGACGTCTAGACGTCTGCGTCAGAGCATCTCCAAAACTGCAGCTCTTGTGGGATGTTCCTGGTCTGCAGTGGTCAGAATCTTTTAAAAGTGCTCAGAGGAAGAAACAGTGGTGAACCGGCGACAGGGTCGTGGGGAACGAGGCTCACTGATGCACGTGAGGAGCGAATGCTGGACCGTGTGCTCCGATCCAACAAACAAGCCCCTGTAGCTCAAACTGCTAAAGAAGTTCCTGCTGGTGATAATCGATGGGTCAGAACTGTTTTAACAGCAAAAAGGGGGACCAACACAATATTAGGCAGGTGGTCATAATGTTCTGCCTGATTGGTGTGTGTTCACAAACCAGACAACATCATGTAACTATTAACTTGTAAACACACTGAGAAATCCACACCATTAGTGTAGTCCCTTTGTGTTTTTAGGTTTAATAAGCACTTTACCCAGATCAGGGTTGTGTTACATGTGCAAAATATATGGCGGCGCTGGAAATACCATGTTCCACTTCACAAACCCACACACACGTCCACCCACTTACTCACACCTCAGGTAATTTAGAGTTGCAAAACCTCTACAATATTTTATCGAATTAAAACGTCTAAAATTTCCACCTGAACTTTTTCTGTCTGTCTGCTAAGCAATTAAAACCCAACTGCTAACACACACAGGTTGTTTTGAACCACCTTCTGTAGAACCACTTCCTGTGCTCAAGGTTCAAAACAAGATGAATAATCCCTGCGGTAAATCATTTGTTATTAAAGTATAATAATTGCTTGTGCTGATATGAAGCTTATAACGTGTCTTTTTTGGCCTCAAGAGTAAACTGTGCTGTGTAAACAACAAGAACAGATAGATACAGTATACATATACACACTGGAGATAAGTGACGTTAGTGTGTGAACCTTCACAACTCTGTGTGTGTGTGTGTGTGTGTGTGTGTGTGTGTGTGTGTGCATGTGAGAAAATGTGTTGATGTGTAAATCATCCTAACATGTTTGCAACTGCATTTCCTTCCTCGAAATTCATTCTATGACACACCATAATGCTAGTGGATAGAAAATAACTCAACGTGTGTATATCGTATATCTAAAGGCGCCAAAAGCCTGAGGGGTCAATTTCTCTAATACTTCATATATAGTGCGTTCAGAAAGTCCCTCCGCAGTGGCCGTGTAGAGAAGGTAGTGGAACATGTTTTTAAAGCTGGTGGAAAATTTTAAGCAGCTTAGACAAGAATACCACATCGCGAGATTTAATAAATAAATACGTGTGAGAACAAAAGCGAGTTTCATTAAATGAATATTTTCCTATAACCTTCTCTACATGGCCACTGCAGAGAGACTTTTTGACTGTATATTGGGGAAATTAACACTTTTTTTTCCTCCTTTAATGATGGTTTTTTATGTAACTGCATGTCCAACTGTGACAGACACAAGAAAGATTTCAGTATGTCCTTCAATATTTTCTCAACAGTGATGGACAAACGTACACAAACATGTAGTTGAGTTAAAGTAGAGATAAGAAGGTAAAATGTGACTCCAGTAAAAGTAAAAAAAAGTCCCTTTAAACATCCATTTGAGTAAAAGTACAAAAGTTTTTGCCTTCAAATGTACTTAAGTATCCAAAGTACTATGATTTATTATATCTATAATGTTCCTATTATTATTTTTGCTCAATCAACTCAGTTTATGTGGAAAGACTCGAATGTGACTCTCAGCACACTGATCTATTAATAGAATTATATTAATGTGTTGATTTCTATTACAATGATTATGAGCCCAAAACCTTCTTTTAAACTACTTAAAAGAAATCATAGCAATCAATAGCAATCAAAAATCACACAAATAAGGGCACAGGTGTTGTATCAAGTTCAAGTCTGGAGTTTCTTCCATCATTTATTCCTCTCTAAATGTTCTGTTGAACTGATGCTGAACTGTATGTTGGTGATCAGTAGATGCACCAAGCGCCGATCAAAACACGTGTAAAACAGAGCGTGCGCTCGATCCTGATTGGTGACTCGCTGCGTGTTTCACCAGTTACGTTTTTATCCTCATAAATAAAAAGAAACGACTGATTTCACTCAATGTATTTGAGTAAAAATTAAGATATTTGACTTTGAAATGTAGTGAAGTTACAGTAAAAGTCTCCTCAAATGAAAATACTTCAGTAAAGTACAGACACGAGAAAAAGCGACTTAAGTACAGTAACGAATTACATTTACTTTCCTACTGTCCACCACTGGTTCTCAAAGATATTCTTATTAAAAGCTAAAAATATATATATTCTGAGTATAAATGTTTTTGAAAGACATTTTTCTTGGTAATTTCCTCAAATGTACAGAGATGTCCATGACACCCTTTAGTTATCCAGAGTTCCTTGGGTACAGAGGGGATTTAGGGGGCTGAAATTAATAAAAAAAAAAGAGACATAGATAGGATATAAACTGTAACCAACAGGTAATCATTTCATTTCTTTAGTAACTGTTCCCTTTTTACTAGAATGTGAAAGAGAGAGAGAGAGAGAGAGAGAGAGAGAGAGAGAGAGAGAGAGAGAGTTGGTACATCATCTCCAAACATATAGAACATTTCTTCACTATCATTATGTAAGTTATTGCAGAGAAGAAGAAGGTTGCATTCATTTGTCCTCACCTTGTGTATTCTATAATGCTAGCAAGAAACGAACTGTATTAGCATTTTGAGCATCTCGATGGTTAATCTAGTCTCTGACTTTTACTGCTCTCAGTGAATCTAGTTTCATTTTAAATCAGGAAGAAGGATGATGGTCCCTAATAAGGTATCTTAAAATTACAAACTATTTCATAATCATGTGTCTCTCTATCTGGATTACTTCATTAATTTATGTTTAATGTTAATATTGACATTGTTTCACATGAATGTATTGTGCAGGAACATTGATTAAATGACATGAAAGGTACAAGTTAATCACAAGTACAGCTGAATGTACTATTATTATAGACAGTAGTGTCCATCTAAAACCTGCTGTATTCTTTATTTCTTACTTTCTCTTTAAAAGAACAAATTGCTGGTTTGTCAACTTTTTAATCAGACTTAGATTAGACTTAGCAAATTCAAATTTGAAGGTTAATTACAACATACTTTGCAATTAAGAACTTCAATAAAAGTTTGCTGAACATCATCAGTGTAACACAGTCAATGTTCATTACAGCAGAAGTAGACTCGAGTTCGAACTCAATTTCATGACATGATCTCTTAGTGTACCAAAAAGTGTCCAAGATCCTGGTTAGTATGAAACAGTGTTAAAAAAAGAGTATCAGTTGTGTTCACCTCAGGGAAATCTCCTTTAGCATACACCATCAGTAGAGAGGTTTTCCCACAGCCTCCATCCCCTACGATCACGATCTTCAGCTGTCCGTTAGCAGATTTGTCCTGCGTCATGTCCTTGTCTGGATCAACAGAACCATGAGGACACAGTTCCACACTTTCTCACACTCACACTCACTCACACACACACACACACACACACACACACCCTCACAGAGCCGGCTCTGACCACAAGTTCTCTCCACTTCCTCCTGACAGTGAAAGATATCTACACACCAGCACTAGTATTACCCACCTAACCTTGAAATGAATGAAATGTGTGTGTGTGCGTGTCTGTGTGTGTGTGTGTGTGTGTGTGTGTGAGTGTGTGTGTGTGTGTGTGTGCACTACCCCCATCTACCACATGAGAGCAGAGCAGTTTCACAATCACACCCTTCACAGAGGCATGTCACCAATCAGTCATAGAACAATGGCTTTAAACTCGAACATTGCGTTGCCTACACACACACACACACACACACACACACACACACACACACACACACTAAATGGACACCTGAAGTTTCCAGCCATATGTTCGCTTCTTCTGGAAGGGACACAATTGTTTAGGATGTAGCTTGAAAGTTTGACTTCAACTACGAGACTTAAACTTGTTCAAGCACGACAATGCCGCTGTGTTCCAACGAAGATCTGCTTCACATGGGTTTGGAAGTGTGTGTGGAAAATCTGTTATAGAGCTCGAAACCTTTTGAACACATTTGAGATGAAGGTGAAAACTGACTGCACCCCAGGCCTCCTTACATCATCTACATCAGTACCTGAACCTGGGTTCTGGAGGAACGTTGTTTCATTTCACTGTGTACTGCATCAGCTATATATGGTTGAAATTACAACGAAAGCTTCTTGACTTGACTTGACTTGACTTTACTAACAACCTTGTGGCTGAATGAATCTCCACAAACTCTAATAGAACATCTTCCCAGAAGAGTGAAGGGTATTATAACAGCAAATGTGGACTACACGTGGGATGGGATGTTTAAAAATAATCACAAACCAATCTACATACCAAAAGTGGCCAGAAACTCTCTCTCTCATTCTCATATATACGTCTATATAGGTCATCACTAAAGCAAGAAACCCAATGATCACAATTCAACACGTCTCCTTTCACTGTAGCCACAACTGCACCTCCACATACATCATCTCTAGCAGGAGCATCGATATTCACCTCACCACATCACCCCGGGGTTTCCTGCATTGTTTCAGTGCATTACAGTTTTCCTGTGGATTTGAAATGAAGGCAAATTGTGGTGGACCGTCAGAACCTGTCTCAGCTGGCCTAAACTCCATCAGAATCACTGACTATTTTTTAGATATTATTGTCCATGAGTATGTATTCAATTATCCCCAATAGTCTATTCTCTTAATTTCATAGTTTTCCAGGTGCACCGCTTTCATTTGGCGTTTCTATACATTCAGATTTCAGCCGTCACATTAGATGTTGCCAGGGGACTGTCTTGAGTCTTCACCGGCAGCACCTGCGGGTTCTTGTAGCTTAAAATCCATGATGCTTCAAGCTGTTGCTTCTACCAACCGGATTGTGAGCTGAAGTTACCGAGGTCCTCCAACAGGCATCCAGACATGTCAGAGTTTTCAGGTCCTTTGATTGGATGATCAAAGAGCGCACTAGTCAGTCTCACAAAACACATCTGTAGCAAACTGCACAATCTCAAACATATTCATGTGGATTTAAAAGCTGTTTTTTTTTTAAATCCACAATTGACAGAGGAGAATTTGATTTGGTTACAAGACAGACTTTTTTTTTTTTACGCTTTTCCATGAATCGTTTATACTTTTGTGTTTTCTTTTGTGTAAACATTTGCACAAAAACACACATTTTGCCTTCAAATTCCCAGGAAAACCGTGATGCACTGAGAAAATGCACAAAAATGCAGTGGTGATGTGGTGAGGTGAATATCGATGCTCCTGCTGGAGATGATGTATGTGGAGGTGCAGTTGTGGCTCCAGTGAAAGGAGACGTGTGTTGAATTGTGATCATTGGGTTTCTTGCTTTAATGATGACGTTCATTCTCACTGTATGAGATTCCTGTGTGATGAAGCGCTCTGTTCTACTGCACTTCTCTATAATACTGATGTTTCTGTAGACGTGGCGTGATAATGATAGTTTTTAGAGGTGGAGTGATTCAGGTAGGACACCAGTGAAGGCCTGGGGGTTATATACATACCATTACACTTGCTTTTTATATTACAATTAGTATATTGTAAGTCCTATTACATAAAATAACATTAAACATTAAGCCAATGATAGCATAACACGGATATTATATAACATAACGTACAATAGCAGAACACATAATATTGATGGTGGTATTCTTAAGCATTATATGACGGTGTATAATATCCTGTATTTCAACAGGCCAATAAGAATTACAGGAAAGCCATCTCCTACAACAACTTGTGTGCTACCAGTTCTAGCTATGTATCGAAGTGGCTAATGCATTTAAAACAGGGTTTTGTTCACCATTTCTTTGTAGAAAACCACTGGCGAAAATGACCAGTTTTGAAGGACACAATCATGAAGGACAAACTGGACTGACAGACAGTAATAGTTGGCCTTGAAAATTGAAAATTGAGACAGGGCTGAGATAAAGGCATTGAAAGTAGTACACTGGAGTTTGAAAGGTATTTTATTGCAGCACGTATAAAATATCCATATAAAACACTGATAATCTAGAATTTGAAGATGAAAAATAGTTACACTTACAACATGAACCTAAAATAAAGACCTATAACTTTATAGAAAGGAATTACAATTAAATGATATTAGTGAATAAATAGCACAGTTTAATGAATTCTGCAACTTATGTTTTATCGTAATATTTATGAAGTGAAGAATATGAAATGGTCACCAAAAAATAAATAAATCTGTTCCGTCGTGATGAAATTAATTTGCAACCAAATATGTTAAAGAAGTAATTTGTCATTTCAGCGCCTCGTTCCACTGAAATAACCTGCTCATGGTCTAATGGTGTAATGGTGAATCAGTGGTGAGGGAATTGGTCTACAGATGTGAATATTGTGAGCACAAATTCCAGCATCGTCGAGCCGTCGCTGTTGGGTCCCTTAACCATCAACTGCTCACCGCTAAACTACCTGAATAATAAGTCTCTTTGGATTAAAAAGTCCTGTGCTGTGTGTTGGCTACACCTTACATGAGCCTTAGTATCCTTCATCCTCTCTATTCACTCACACACTAACACACGTATGGAATCCACCATGAGGTGCCATCAGAAACACTCATTCCCATGTGATCCGCTGAATACTAAACAGGTTTCAATAAGCAGCTCATGCTTGCTTCCTCATCCATTGAACATTTTTCCGATTGTGTGTTACGGTGCTTGTTTAGGGTGCTCTCTGAAAGCAGAACTGCATTTCATTGGTGCGTTTGAAACACCCTTTAAAATGGAACAGCCTTCAAAAACACAGCGTCGGAGGGAGGTGTTCGCTGCGAGCAGTAAAACCAGATTTTCTCCTTCAGTTCTCCAACTGAGTCATATCCTCCTCAAATACTCCCACACCTGTAGTCTCACCCCTCTAGTGTTTATTCATCATTTATACATGGATAGAAATGTAGGACAAGAGAATGTGTAAGTGATCCTCTGAACAGCCATTCGGAGCCTTGTGTGTGTGTGTGTGTGTGTGTGTGTGTGTGTGTGTGTGTGTGTGTGAGTGAGTGAGAGAGCGAGAGAGAGAGAGAAATGAGAGAACACACAATGAGAGAACAAAATCTGAAAAGGACCATGGGCCTTAAAAATATGCACAAAGTATAGAATCCACTAAAAGAAATGTTTATTATTTTTAAATATACACACGATACAAACTCGTGTATTTCGAATATTATTTCAATAAAAAAAATCAATTGTGCAATACTTGTTACTGATTACAACCTATTAGTTACTACCCATTTCCTTAAAACATTTTTAATCTACAGAACCAAATAACCGAGATACTGAAATTCCAGGATTTTCATCTGGTTTTATAGGTAGATGTTTGCTGAACAACGCCTCATTTCCCGGTCATGTCCAGGATCACAAAAACATTCTGCATTTTATGGCACCTACCGACTGAGATGATACAAGCAACCAACTAAATATCAACTACATATATAATTAGAGACTCTGAAAAATGATAAAATCTGTAATTGTCTCTCGTTCATTCCCCTTTGAACCAAGTGCCAATAAACAGTACTTACATCTCAAGATGCTTTATTTCAATAAAACCCTGCAATCACTCTGTCCTAGGTTTAAATGTCGAATCTGACCTTTGAACCCTAAGCTCGATCCACTGGAAAATCACCCCATCTGTAGATCTTTAACCAACATTGATTAGCTCCTAAATCAGCCTTTCTGTCCGAGTTGGCTCACAAACATGGCCTAGCAGATACCTATTCCATTGACGATCTTCTTTAAGGATCCGGTGCGCACAAAACCGGTTTCTTTGGCAGCACAAACAGCAGGCTTTCTGTCTGTCCTTCTGTCTGTCTCTGGGTTTAAAATAGAAGCAGCAAGAAGCACTTCTGAGCGAGCTGTGTGCCCTCCACCCTCCAGGCTGCGGCTCCCATTTTCACTCCTGCTCAGATGGTCTGAGGTTCGACCGAAGGCACGATTTTTTCAGAGCTGCTGCTGTTTTTTTTCCCCACCATATTCTCGCATACATTCATTATATCGCTATCACCCTGGAGCATTGTGATGCTCAAACATCTATCTGATGAATCCCCACCACCCACACATGTACCTTTCTTTTCGTAATCCAAAATCCATTGTCATGTTCCATCAAATAAATCAAAGCTCTCATCTAAATATAGGAATATCAGGATAGAACCCATAGTACCATTTGGAGTTATTGCTGAACATCTGACCCCATGAAAGCCTCTAGGTTCCTGTAATGCTCCCAGTGCAGAAAAGGTTTAAAAAAATGATAATAAATGCATGAGAAACAGACGGATTGCTTTGTAGAGAAAATAAAATGCATGCACTGCACACTATTCAATGCAATTGCAAAATGGGGAAACGCGCTAAACACGCCACATACCGCGCGCTATTTGCAGACTTGTCACGTGGGCTCAGATTCAGAGAACAGAATGTCCTTTCTCTCTCTCTCTCTCTCTCTCTCTCTCTGAGCTTCTGGTTTGCTCTGCAGCCTCGTCCTGGATCGAGTTACAGTCTGGAACATTCTCGAAGGAGGGGTTTACACACAACACGAGACGAGACCAGACACAAACATGTTCCGATTTCAACCGAAACATTTTTAAATGTACTTTTTATGCCCATATATGGTAAAAAGTCCCGACAAATTTTTGGGTCTAAATGTTACAATGTATCCCAGCAATGACCGCGCGCGCACTAACCTACTAATTAGTATGATTGCTGCGATACTAATTAAAGCGCACTGCTTATTCCAATAGCGCGAGATGTTTCATTAGATCCTTCACGTGTCTTCTTTTTTTTTTTTTTGGTGACGAAATGCGAATATTAGCAAACACACCATGAATTTCAGGTGACGTGCTTTTCCACACTGTTTAGTGCGCTAGTATGGGAGTGCGGCTCGCCCCAGAAATGGCGGACCGACTTCCACTTCTTCTTCCTCCTTTTGCAGCTGCTTCTGTTCGAGACGCCGCCATTTTGAAAGCAGACAACAGCTAAGCAGCCATTAAAGAGACTTGGCAAAAAAAAAAAAGACAGCTTTCCTCCTTTAGAAAAACAAATAAAACTCTAAAGTATTTATTAGAAATGATCATTTCATCCCTGATAAATAACGAGATAATTGTAAATAAAAATAGTAATTTAAAGATTTGAAGTATTTTAATTGCAATAAAAAAGGAGCAAATTAATATTTGCTTTGCAGATATTTGTAAATCAGGACATGGCAATAAATGCAAATGTTAAATCCATTATTATTTTTTTCTTATAAAAAAAAAACCAACATATTTCCCCCTTCAGTGAAACGACCATTACCTTAATAAAGCCTGGTGAAATCTCTGAGAAATGAAGAAGAGCTCATGCAATTTTTTTCCCTCCTTCATCCTGTCTTCAGCAAGAAAATGAGGGGGCTGGTTTGCATAAAAGCCTCTTAAAAATCAGCCCCAAAATTTTTCTGCAGTTTCATTCCTCACAGGCTCTTAATTTATGCTGGATTTCATTTTAAAAAGACCAAAACAAAAAAAGAAAAGAGAGAAAAAAAAAAGAGCCCAACAAGCACCATCAGGCAGAAAAGATGGTTATTCTGGGCTTGTTGCTCTTGAGGCGTTGCACGCCGACCCCTCTGTAAAAGCTGTGTGTTTAAGGATCCGGCGATGGGAATGAAAACCTCTCTGTTTCTTCTGCGTTTAGGCCTGATAAAATTATTCCAAGCCAGTGTTAAGGTAAATATCTCCACTAGAGCTTTACTGTGTGTTTTGGAGTGACAAGAGAAGAGAGAGAGGGGGAGAAGAAAATGAGAAGTCTGAGCAAATGTGCTGTTAGATTAAAAACTCCAGACGATCAAAAAGAAAGTGTCCTTGACACAAGGTCAAATAGGTTTAGACTACATTCTAGAGGAATTGACTAAAGGTTTTGTGAGTTGAACTGCAAATTAAATGATGCTTTGTCCTTATGAGTATTACTTATGGGGCTGATGAACCTTTATACATTTAAATGACAAGATCAAGAACATTGTGGTTGGTTATTATGACATGACTTCGTACCAACGATACCTGTGATTCAGCATTTTTTTTTTTTTGTATGCAAAAGGCCAATCGTCCCTTCTTTTTTTCTTTTCTTTGTCTCTTTGGCCTGGTTTGTGTTCTGAAATGTGAAAAGCAATCAATTTGAATGGAAAACAAAAAACAAACAAGCATGCAATATAGTGTGCAATATAGATTTGTATAGAAGGAAGCTCACAAAACTAGTGCATGAATCCTGAGTGATCATATAAAAGGAAAATAAATAAATAAATGATAATACAAAACACTAAGCCAATAAGACAATAAAGATAAACTTACTGAAAGGCACTTGGCCTTGCACAGTGTAGGGCCTCAGAGCTTTCATGTGTATTTGGTACATGGTTATATAAATCAAGTTTTATTTAGTCATTTTTTTTTTTTTTACTTTAGAAAAAATACTGGTTATATGGGTGTGCCAGAGGCCAGGACCTAGTTTGGTAGGACAGAGATCAGAGATGGATTCCAGGAAGAGAAGAGGAGAGAAAAAAAAAATGCACAAAGCTTAAAAATATCATCCAACATTTCATCTTCCTTCTTCTGAAATCCTGCACACAGAAACACTGTAATGTGTTCAATAGTCCATGAGGATGATGATGGTGGTGGTGTTGATGAAATCAAGCTTTAGATCCCCCTTTCTTTTTTTTCCTTTTCTTTTTTTTTTTTTTTTTTTTTTAGAAACAAAAGGAAGCCCATTTTGGCCATCATGGAGCTCCAGCTTGGAGGAAACATGGCCGCGCTGATGTTCAGCCCTTTCTGCTCTCTCTGTTGGAGCGACTGGCGCGCGACGCTCTAATAGCGCGAGCCGACATGGTGCTGCGCGCTGATTGGTCCGCTCGGAGACGCGCTGTTTAACCAGCCAACTGCCCCACAAGATTCACCCCCGAGCGCGTGCTCCTCTCCCTCATCCTACCCCACATATACACACTTTTTTTTTAATCACTCCTGAACACAAAATGCACTTTATTTCCCCTCTTAAACGCAAGTTAAACAAACAACCCGATGACGCTTTCTGACTTAAAAAAAAAAAAAAAAAAAAGTCTTCCGGCCCGGAAGCCACGCATCCCAATCCAAATGTGTGCAAAAAAAAAAAAGAGAAAAGAAATCGCAAATAATTTTGATTGTGTCATTTGGTTCCTAGATTTAAACCCACTTTAAGACATCAAATCAAATTTTGTTTCACGTCTCCGGTGTCCATCTTACATATTTATTTATATATAAAAAGCTAAGTGCGAACCAAGTAAGCACTTTCGACTCACACGCGAACGTTGTCTTATTTGTACCGGGATGATCAATGCGTTAAAATTCTGCATGCACGCCTCGCGAGAAGAATTTAAACGCGACGCCGGTGTTTTATTTTGTTCTATTTTTGTCGTCTCCCGAGTAGAGCCGCGCGTCCGAGCGCGGTGTCGAATCTGCATCCGCGAACGAACAGGATAGCGCTGTATAGTGGTGTATTGTGGGAGAGCCAGAGAGAAAGCCCAGGCTGGAGACACACACACATACACACACACTCTCACATACACACACATACATACACACACACACATACACACACACACACACACACACACACACACTCATACACAATATGTGCTGGCTCGCAGAAAAACAGGCAGGATCTTCACGCCATGTAATGTAACAGCCAGCGAGCACGCGGTTTGGTTGTATATATAAAAAAAAACAAGGACTCGGTGAAAATGTCCAAACCCGGAGAGAGAAGCAGGGGAGATGAAGATCACGGCAGAAGGCAGAGTTCAAGTAAGAGCGCCGTGTGTGTGTGTGTGTGTGTGTGTGTGTGTGTATATATATATATATATATATATATATATATATATATATGGGGTTGTTCTCCCTACCGGTTCCCCTGTTACCGTGGAACCAGGAGACGCTTCTCAAATCCTCCTCTCTTGGGGGCTGTTCAACCTTTTTTTTAATTGTGCTGTTTGGAGAAACGTGTGTTTGCATTCACGTCTGTTTGCACGCAGGTCTGGCGAACGGCGGCGGTGGCGGTGGTGGTGGTGGCGGTACGGAGAGCAGCGGCTCGGTGGAGAAGCGGAGAGAGCACCACTGGAGAAGTTACAAGTTGATCATTGACCCGGCGCTCAGAAAGGGTTCTCACAAACTCTACCGATACGATGGACAGCATTTCAACATTCCGGTGAGACACACACACACACACACACACACACACACACACACAC
>JAAIIK010000225.1:538191-553054 GCA_014706435.1 Silurus glanis
ACAGACCGTAACCAGACAGGCACACTGCAGACAGACAGACAGACAGAGCGTAACCAGACAGGCACGCTGCAGACAGACAGACAGACAGACCGACAGACCGACCGACCGTAACAGACAGGCACACTGCAGACAGACAGACCGTAACCAGACAGATAGACAGACAGTAAACAGGCAGGCACCCTATAGACAGAAAAACACAAATTGTAACCAGACAGGCACACTGTAGACAGAACGAGACAGACAGACAGACAGACAGACAGACAGAGACTGTAACCAGACATACAGACGGTGTTTTCTGACCTTTTGAGTATTTCTCTTCACTGAGCACAGTGGTGAAAATCCCCTCTGAGATGACGGAGCCACAGTCCTGACACACCCACTGCGTCTGACTGTACAGTTCATCCTCCACCACACTGTTTGATCCACACTGCAAGCACCGAGGGGGCATCACTACACACCTACAAGACCACCACGACCTCTTCAGCAGCTGGAAAATGATATCAGGCAAGAATAGGACCAAATTCCAACAACAAAACTCTAAAAACTCATAACCTCAACGCCCAGACGTCTTCAAACTGTTTTGAAAAGAAGAGGAGATGCTCCACCGTGGTAAACATGCCCCCCCTGCCAACTTATTTCAGACCTGTAGCAGACATCCAATTTGTAATGAGCACATTTCCTCAGTGTAAATATTTATGTTCTCTATGTTCTATTGTGAGTAAAATTTTGGCTCATGTGATTTGAAAGTCTTTTAGTTTTCATTTTATTCTAAATAAAACAAAACCGTCCCAACATTTCTGGAATTCGGGTTGCACACACAACACACAAACAACACACAACACACACTGGAGGATCACAAATCTGAAGTCAGACTGAGTGTGAACACGATAAATCTGAATGAACAGAATGAACACATTCAATAAAACATATTACTGAAACTAAACTTGTAATGTAGAAAGAAATGCACTGCTATTGGTTATAAAGAAGTGGCGTATATACACTGTACAAGATCACTTTATAAATATTACAACATACGTGTATGGTATTTAAGGTAATACTTCTCGGTTTAATATCTACTGGGATTAAGTACCAATAATACCGCAATGATCATTTAACCACGGTATACCGTGCAGCCCTTTCAGTATGCTCCAAAAAGTCATTATTTTAACAAAAAAAGAAGAAAACACACACACACACACACACACACACACACACACACACACACACACACACACACACACACACACACACAGCCAAATGATGAAACCTACTTACCAAATACAACACGATCAGCACAACAACTACACAACCATCCGCAGCAACACAAACACGCCAGTTTATATACGGGTATTTTACCACTGACTTCCGGTTTACTGAACGACTACTGCAATGCACAATGCAACCGCTAGAGGGCCAGAGGACGTACTTCAATAATAATTTAAAAAAAAGGGTATAATAAATAAAATCTACGTATTTTTTATCATACATAAAAACTTTTAGGTTAAAATATAACCGTGTTATATACAGCTAGTGAGTGTAAATGTAATAAAATGTGATAAAAATTCTTCTTCTTCGTCTTTAGGCTTCTCCCATTAGGGGGCGCCACAGCGGCTCATCCGTCTCCATTACATATTTATAACATGTATATTATTTATATTAGTATTTATCCTATTGTATTTTAAAATGTGTGAATTTATAAGTGAAAATGTATTGTTAAAAATAAAACAACCATATATATATATATGGTGTAGTTATTTGAAATAGTAATTTCAAAACCCCTGCAGATTTTGTAAATTTACCCCTTACAAGATAATTAAAAGTCTAGGATGTTTATGTTCGGTTTATCTTAACAGAGAGAGACCGAATATTAAATAGAAATCTAGAAAAAAAGTCTAAATTAATATTATATATAAATTATTTTTAACAGTGTACACACTTGTTGGCAGTTATAGCACTTCCTCATGTTAAAGTCCCTTGTATATATATATCTGCCTTGATAAAAACAACAAACACACACACACACATATCTATCTATCTATCTATCTATCTATCTATCTATCTATCTATCGACACTAACTACACCATGAGAAATGCAATTGACAAATAGAAAATAGGTTTAATGCCATTATTAGCACAATAGACACTATATTAAGTTAGCTTCAATGCCAGTTTATGTTTTTTTTTTTGCTTTGTGTTTAAGAATCAGAAAAAAATCAATATTAAAGCAGTCTTTATGATTATTATTCAGGTGATTGTAAAGCTGCTTATGGGTCCTACTCCTAGAGAACGCAGCACATGGCCGAGGTCGACGGTTCCCTCATAATTAACTAAAAAAAATATATATAATTAACTTGTGAATTAATCAGGATGCTCTCTAATTTACAGCCCTTCCTAAAAACAAACAAACAAACAATCAAAACCACTAAAATATCAACTAGGTTGGAATCCATTCATATTATATATAAATATTTCTAGTCACGTGTCTTTATTTGCTGCATGATTAAATAGTCAACTTTATTGCAAAGTGTTTATTTCAGTATGCATAACAGCACGTCAACTGTTCAAGTGAACAGATATAAAGTACAAATTATTCATATTTACAGATTCCAAAGAGAAGAAAATGTGATGAAAGTGCTTTAGGGATACGTTACTGCACTCATACTGCAGATATATTACACATGAACATGAAGAAGGCTAAATACTGAGTTTTACAAGTCACTTCTTTCCCTTTTTACATAAAACAAGGGACTTTTTAAAGACAGTAGGTACAGAACGCTCTTCTGTGCAACCGTGAACAAAATCTGAGCTTTGCTAAAAAGGAAATGGAAGGAAGACATTGTTATATATTTTATTCGGTCCTGTGACATGTAGTAAGAGCAGGGAGGAAAATAACTCCATGTTTATCTCAGTAATAAACACTGTAACCCATGAGACTTTGCTCTGCAGGAAGTGCTGTACTAGAAAAGTCTGTAGATTGTCAGAGTCCATCTTTGTGAAAGTCAGTATGAAGCATTAATTCGATCTCAGTGTGGTTTCTTCAACACCTCCTGCTGTTTCAGTGCTCACACAGATTTTTTCATCGCGTTCATGCTCATCAGAATGCTCGGCTTTTCTTCCATCACATGAACCAGCAGGTTATCAATGTATTGCTCCAGCTCCTGGATCCTGGCATCACGCTGAGAAAGCTGCTCCTGCTGCCGTAACGCCAGAGAGATCAGCTCGGCCTGTGTCAATTGAGAGTATGGGCCTTTCACAGCTTCCGCAACCTGAAACACACACACACACACACACACACACACACACACACTCACACTCTTATTGTTGACCCTCCACTGAAATTCTGTATGTCTAATCAACCTAAAGTCATTACCCTTTTTATTTATTTATATATAATCTGTTTAACTATTTATCTATTATATTTTATAAATTGCAAACATTATTGTTACAGTCAACATGCACAATCCAGTTATTGGGTTAAAACACCCAACTTGGACTTGTGGCAAAAAGACATGACTACATCCAGTGCTGGACAATAAGGAAGTAAATCTGTACTTGACTGAAGTATTTCCATTTGGGGAAACTTTTATTGTAACTTCACTACATTTCAAAGTCAAATATTTGACTTTTTACTCGACTACATTTTGTGAAATCAGTCGTTCCTTTCATATTTATAAGGATTAAAACGTAACTGGTGAAACACGCGGCAATCCACCAATCAGGATCGAGCGCACGCTCCGTTTTACACGTGTTCTGATCGGCGCTCGGTGCATCTACTGATCACCAACATACAGTTCAGCATCAGTTCAACATCAAGCAGAACATTACAGAGGAATAAATGATGATGAAACTCCAGACTCGAACTCACCACCACACACGTGACCTCGTTTACACGTTTTTTTTTTAAGTAGTTGAAAAGACGGTTTTGTGTGCATGATCATTGTAATAGAAATCAATCAGTGTTTGAGTCATTAATATCATTCTATTAATAGATCAGTGTGCTGAGAGTCACATTCGAGTCTTTACACAGAAACTGATTAAGCAAAGAGTCTTGTGATAAAAATGATAATTGGAACATTAGCGCTGTAATAAAATCATGGTCATCATTTGGATACTTAAGTTCATTTAAAGGCAAAAACATTTACTGAAGTGAAAGTTGAAAAGGAGCATTTTTACTGTCTGTAGCTCTACTTTAACTCGACTACATCGTTTGTGTACTTCGTTCACCACTGACTATTCATTCATCCATTCTTTCCTGTATGTACATGTCAGGAGCGGTACCTTGGTGTTGGGCTGCGTTTTGTCCGATACTCGAGATTCATACATTTCTGGCTGAGTCTCTGCAGCGCTTAGAGGTTTCACAGCATGCTGCCTGTAGATCAACAAAACAAACGTTAACATTCCTTTAGTGAAGAACATTTATTCTTGTGACAAAGCAGAGATGAACAACAGACCACACCAAATCATACAATATACACAACTAGCGCATTGTTAAGACAAAGGGTTATTCCGAGAGAAAGCACTCACATCGTTTCGTTGATCACACATGAGAGAGGAACAGAAAGTGCATACAGACAGGTAAATAAGTTCCAGGTCTACGCTATGTAAATGAGCCGAGGCGATGCAGTATGGGTAATGTCTATTGTTAAAACAGACTGGGAAGTATATAAGAAGAAGTGGAGCGATTGCAAGAAGTGAGCGGTGGACACTGATGGTATCTCGGTTCCTACAGGTGAAAAATCGGTGGCATTTGTTGTCATCTAACTCATAATTTAAAGGATTTAGTACAGTGTGAGCTGTTTGTAGTTTTCATACATATGCCATTTAACTTTATGCTGTCATTCCTTCACAATTCTTTTTTTTTATGTATACGAGGTGGTACCAAGAAGTATGGAGACTCGCTCGGTTTACAAGAAAGTACTTTATTTACCTACGTCTACACACCATCACCTTTAAAACAGTCCCCTTGTACAGTAATACAGAGCTCCCAGCGTTCTCCTGGAAGTCTTCTTTTTGAAGCGCCTTCTGCGATTCTCGCTGGATCTTCATCTTCAGAAAGAGGGTGAAGTCCGCAGGAGCTGAATCTGGTGATTAGGGTTGGTGCGGAAGTGAGATCGTGTGGATTGTTCTCCGACGATCATCATGCACGAGTTGCCAAACGGTTTTGATGTTTTCAGGGGTTGAGCTCGTGAAAGGTCTTCCTGATCTCACGCCGTCTTTCCGGCGATGTTCTTCAGCTCTTGAAGCGTGCGTCCTGCTCGAAACGCCTCCAACATCTCCAACATGTCACGTGTACGTCACATCAAGCGTCTCTGTGGCAGATTTGCCCAGTTTCACGCAGAATTTGATGTCTGATCTTCGTTCTAACTGTTCGTTCTAGCAGTACGTGATAAAATCGCACGTGGGTCAGAACAGCACCAGTTACAGCATTAGTCTTAACTTTTTGACACCACCTCGTATTTTCGCCACGCCATTTTACAAAGTTACGCAACATCGCCGTGTGCTAAAAGTGCCAACACTCTACGGGTTAGTAACGACTATATGAAGGAATCTCACCTGATTACTGAAGTTAGAACAACTTGTTCCTTTACTTCACCTGCATCATTGGGTACCACTTTAGCCAATGGCAAAGTCCTAGACTGAGAACCAGAACCCATGTCCACTGAATTAGCAGCACAAGGTTTCATGACCTGTGATTTCTCAGTAAGTAGACTGAACGTTAAGGATGGAACTGTGGCCGATGAAGAAGTGTTGATTGCACGTATTTCACGTGAAAATGGTGCATTATCTTGGTCCTTCTGATTCCCACAGCTCTCGTGGCTTTGTTCAAGGTTAGTCTTGTTTGGAAGACAAGGCATTTTTTGTGGTATGCTTAGATCTCCAGTTCTTTTGGGTTTAGAAGGAGGAAGAGGAGCTCGAGACTTCTTTTGAGAGCTTTCACTGTTTAGCAGTCCAGCAAGGTTGGAAATTTGAGGTTCTGGATAAAAATCCTGATTCGCATATGATAGATCGTTTGGTTTTGCAGGCTCAACTTTGTCCTCCAGATGTTCTTTTCTTTCTGACCGATTATCACCAAGGTTACTTTTGATATCTTCGGCTGTAATATCATTTGCAGTCCTCAGTATTGCTGGATAACCTTTGCTATTAGTTTCTGTTTCTCCCAGGTGGACATTACCAGTCTTCATTCTTGGTTTTGGTGTTGGTATCTGGCTGTGTTTTACAGCCACCGATTCATCACACGTGAAAGGATTAGTATTGGCTTGTGTGTCATCTTCAGAGACCGATGTGACTTTCCTCTCGTAATGTTTCTCAGGGTTTTTCTTTGCTTCTTGACCAAGCCCTGGTTGATCCATCAATTTCCCAGTCATCTTCAGCATACCTGGTGGTTGAGGTGCTGGACGTTTTGAGATGTCTTTTAAATGGGAACCATCTGGTCCAGTCAACTGTGGTTTCTCATGTGGAGGTAATGGGGCAGGCCCTTTATTAGCAGTTGTCTCAACACTCAAGACGTTTTTCAAAATGCTGGAATCTAAATCGTCATCCAAAAAGGGGTTGCGGTTCACCATAGATGGTTGAGAAACTGTCGCAGGGACTGATACGCTGAGGGAGCAGGATGCAGGTAAAAGACAAAGGGTCAGTGCTTTAGCCAGAGTTACTTGTATACTATGTGAGCATGACAATAAATAGCAATAAAAGATTGGTTTGGTTTAAGAACATTTAACTGGTCTGGAAATTCTGAAGTAGTCAGTCGTTCTTATTTTCACAGGTTTAACACCTAGACCACATAGAGAGCAATCAAACCAAAAACGTTCACAAACTCCAACTGCAGGTCATGATGCTAAGGGTGTCTAATGGCAAAACAACTACAGGGTGGTGGAGGAAAACAGGACATTTTGGAACTAGAAGCTGGTGACCCTGGGCCATCGGCAAAAGTCTGGAAATAGTGCGAGATCGTTTGAACACCTTACCATTAGTTTTAATGGAGCAGTGGAGTGGTGCACAAAGAGCGTTCGCTCTAAAACCTTTTAGAAGAATGGTGATAATGGGAGTCCTGCTCAAAGGGAATGTGGGCGTCATTACCAGTTAGGACGTCATGATCGTGTCCCGAAGAAATGGGTGCAGACTGCGCACCACTCCACTGCTCCATTATAAAAACGAATGGAAAGGGGTTCTAAACGAGCTCGTACTGGTTCAGTCACTCAGCGATGCCCCAGCGTCACCAACTCCTAGGTCGGAAAAAATTCCCGTTTCCCTGCACCACAATGTATTTAATAAAACTAGACATACTTTTCTTTAAATATTCCTATATTCATTTGGTTCATGTCTTATAAATGGTGTTCATCAAAACTGTCAAGAGTCCAGTCACTGATTTACTGAAACAGATCCACAATCTTCAAATCTACAACGGATTTCCAATCAGTCTGACTTTTAAAATGTATAGAAATGCAGTAAATTATTTAGTTATAGCTGAAAGGAGGGTGAGACCAACACAGTCTTTGGATCAATGGAGTTTTTTTTATTTGAGTTGTTGGTGAGATAAAACTCTCGGCAAGTCAAATTAATTGGATTTCCATTCATAACCATACCATAATCCTAAGCAAGATTCAGCCAGACATGTCTTACATTACAGACTTTAGTTCTCTTATTATATAAACAATCCTCCACATGATGTAATATTTTCAGCTCTGACCTAAATAATAAACCAACGGTATTTTATTACATTGGTTTTTTGTGGTTTTTTTGGTAAAGGTATTTAATGCTACTCTAAAAAGTGGCTTCAGATGAAGGCAAAAAAAAAAAAATCACTTGGCTGAGGATTCTTAAGACCCATGATAACGAACACCATCATGAAAATGTAATTCTCAAGGTTTCAAACTGGCTTCTAGCAAGACCAGCTTCATGTACTTGTTTATTCATGTGGATATCTATAAAACAGTGGCTAGTCTTCCATGGAAAAAAAAAGTTAAACAAATTCCTAAGAAGGTTTTCCTCCACCCTAACACACTGAAACCCTCCTTCCTGGAGTCAAAATCTATTTTATGAGCGGTTCTGGCTTTTAAAAAACATGAGTCAGAGGACTTGAATTGCCACATCAGCTTTTTTTTTAGGCAAAGATTTCCTGTGGGCAGACCCCAGTTGTAAATCATTCCCCGAGTAAAACACAACAAGGGATGTTGTTGAGGTTTAGCGAAACCTGATGCATCAGCAGTCAGCATTAAAACACAGCAAGGAAGAGAGAAAAAAAACAGACAAACCATGGAAAGGAGGGTTAAAAGTATTTATTTGGATTTGAGGATGTATTCGGTTAGTGTGTGTGTTATGATGATCGTATCAAATGTAAAAAAAAAGTTAAATAAATCACTATTTAATCAGCGTTTAATAAGTCACCTGGAGCATACGCTTGTTTAAACACACGCTTTAAACACCACGTCACACTCTCCTGAACCTACTGAAGACCTACTGAATATTTCACAAAGGTGCCAAATATCGTCCTGGGACATGATGATCTTCTTAGGACTTTAATGAGCTGCTCGTGGCAGACTGGTGTTATATACCACAGACGAATGCATTCGATGACTCTGCGTTTCCGACAAAACTGGATCTGGTTCAATTTTCCAGGAAACCTTTGTAGGGGTAAATAACTAACTAGCGGAATGCAGTGAACAGAGCTTCACCAGGTCACGTGCACATGGAGGAGTTTAAGGACGAAAAAAACCAAAAGTTTGAACACTACACCCAAGATGATGTAATGAAATAAAATAAAATGTTCCATTCATATTCCAGTGGTTTCTCTTGTTAAGTAAATATTGTTTCTGTTTAAACTTTGTTTTCATCCATCGCTGGTGAAAAAGACGGTCCCAGAACGAACTTAATCATCCACCGAATGCAGAATAAACATCTAAAAACTATTTTACATCTATTCGAATATTAAGCTCTTTTAAAATGTTTTGTGAAACCGTTTAATAACATTAAACTAATACAATTTTTCAATTATAATAGATTTCCACCACTGTAACCAAAAAACCCATCATATGCTCTTCACCCAAGTCAAGAACCACTGCTCTACCGCTGCCCTATCGCTGCCCTACCGCTGCTCTACCGCTGCCCTACCGCTGCCCTACTGCTGCTCTACCCATGTAACACCCATAATGCAAAGATTTTACTGAGTGGGAGTGGACTGGGACCACAAAGAGTGATTACTCCACACTTATTAGAGTCACACTGCATGAATAAAAGCTGATGCCTTTGCCTAGGTGCATGTGGGAAGGGGACAGGACTGACCTTTATTCGTCACTTCTTGCAGTCTAAGTTCTGGATGGAGATTATTTCACTTTTCACAGGCAGAAACAGCTCTTACCTAAATGAACGTGGGTTTGAATGAGTGCTCTATGTCCAAGCGCTCCAAGCTTATTATATACAAGTTCACATGCAAAGCTGTTAGAGTGTAAGATAAGCTGTGTATAAAGAGCTGAACAGCATTTTTGGCTAAAATCTATGAACTAAATTAGTAATTTGATCATGAACTAAGAATACAGATTTACACCAAAATATCACTGTTCAAAGAGAATTTGTGAAAAAGGGCAATGAAAAAAGTAGTTTTTATATAAATGACAAGTCGTCTGCTTATTAGTTAGTATTCTAGTTGTACTAGGTGTTAGTTCTGTTAGACTGAGCGTAATTATGGCAAGGTTCTGTAACTGACAACAGAAAAGGCTCTGTCACGGCAACTCCAACAGTGATATACAATACTGCATCTTATAGGGTATTGAAATATTCGATTTTGTGGTGCATACTACTGTAGGCAATAGGATGCTTAATAAAACCTACAATTCCCAAAAACATTGGCACACTGTGTAAAATATAAATTAAAACAGAATGCAATGATTTGCAAATCTCATAAACTGTAGTTTAAAAAAAAAAAAATTATATATATATATATAAAAATATATATAAATAATAATAATAATTCTGAATTTGATGGCTGCAAAACATCTCAAAATAGTTAGGACAGGACCATAGAGTTGGAGCTGGAGTTTTGGAAAAGAAATGTTTTCCCATCCGTGTCTGATACAGGATTCTAGCTGCTCAACAGTCCCGGGTTTTCTTTGTTGTATTTTCCATTTCATAATGCACCAAATGTTTAACTTGGTGAAAGGTCTGGACTGCATGCAGGCCACTTCAGCACCTGGACTCTTACGAAGCCATGCTATAGGCAATAACTCACTGCATTATCAGAGATTCAGAGTGCTGATAACAAGCCAGATGGTCCCTCTCCTCTTTAGTCTGGAGGACGTGGTGTACATGGTTTCCTACTTTATCTCAGTACATTTTAAAGGCACTTTGTCCCAGAGAAGACGGCGGCGTTTCTGGATCATTTTCACGCATGCCTTCTTAGTGCAAAAGCGAAGGAAATAACAAACTGTGTTCACAGACAATGATTTCTGGAGGTGTTAATCAGCCCATGCAGTGATTTTCAATACAGGATCGTGACCGTTTTTAATGCAGGCAATCCAATATTGATTTTCGCCTTCGTTCAGATTCTTAAAATCTTTTGATATTATGTACTGCAAATGATGAAATATTTGCAGTTTGATGTTGAGGAAAATTATTTAGAAATTTGTAAACGGTTCGTCAAAGATTGTTGAAGCTTTGCCCATCTACTTCTGAGAGACTCTGCCTTTCAAAGATACATTATTTATACCCAATCATCTTACTGACCTGCTGCCAATTAACCTCATCAGTCCTTCAGCTGTTTCATTCGAACACTTTGTTCAGTCTTTTTTTTTTTTTTTAATGCTGCAGCCTTCAAATTTAGGATCATTTCCAGTTTCAACATGTTTATGTTCTATTGGGAATAAAATATGGCTTTATGAGATTTGTAAATCTTTCCTTTCTGTTCTGTATATTTGCACTCCCTCTGTAGTCGATGATATTTGGTGAATGAACGCAGACACTAACCTCGGTTTCACGTTGGAGATTCTGGCTGAACGAGTGAAGTCTGTGGATTGCGTGGTGACTCTCTCTTCAAATAAAACGTCTTCTCTCATCTGTTTTTCCTTCATCTCCATATTCCTTCTTTCCTTCTTCTCGTCTTTTCTCTTCAGCTCCATCTCTGCCCTCTCGCGCTCTTTTTCTTCTCGAACTCGTTCTTCTTCTTTACGTCGTTTCTCGTTCTCTTCCTCGATCCTTCTCTTTTCTTCCTCCCTGGCTTCTTTCTCTTCTGCTAACTTTCTCTCCATCTTGGCCCTTTTCACTTTCTCTTTTTCTTCCTCCTCCATCATTTGTGTTCTCTCTGCTTGTTTCTTCTCTTCTTCAGCAATCCTTATCATCTTCTCTTCCTCAGCCTTCTTCCTGTCACTCTCCTCCTTTCTCCTCAGCTCTTCAGCCTCAGTCTCTTTTTCTCTCATTCTTTTTCTTTCCTCTTCCATCTTTGCCCTCTGCTCCTCTTTCTCTATTCTCGGTCTCTCTCGTTCTTCTTCTACCCTTTTAATTTGCTTCTCCTTCTCTCTCTCCATGCGTATTCTCTCTTTTTCTTCCTGATCCATTCTTTTCTTTTGTTCTTCTTTCTCTCTTTCAATTCTTATTATATTTCTTTCTTCCTCCTCCATTCTTCTCCTTTCTTCATTCTCTCTCTCCCTGCTTATTCTTTCTCTTTCTTCCTCCTCCATTCTTCTCTTTTGTTCTTCTTTCTCTCTTTCAATTCTTATTCTATCCCTTTCTTCCTCCTCCATTCTTCTCCTTTCTTCCTTTTCTCTCTCTATTCTTATTCTTTGCCTTTCTTCCTCCTCCATTCGTCTCCTTTCTTCTTCCTTCTCTCTCTCCATTCTTATCCTCTCTCTTTCTTCCTTCTCTTTCTCAATTTGTATCCTCTCCCTCTCTTTTTCCTCCATTCTCTTCCTTTCTTCCTTCTCTCTCTCCATTCTTATCCTCTCTCTTTCTTCCTTCTCTTTCTCAATTTGTATCCTCTCCCTCTCTTTTTCCTCCATTCTCTTCCTTTCTTCCTTCTCTCTCTCCATTCTTATCCTCTCTTTTTCTTCCGTCTCTCTTTCCATTCTTATCCTCTTTCTCTCTTCCTCCTCCATTCTTCTCCTTTCTTCCTTCTCTTGCTCCACTCTCATCCTTTCTTTTTCTTCCTCCTCCTTTCTCCTCTGCTCTTCTTTCTCTTTTCTCTTTCTTTCCTCTATAGCCTCTCTCCTCCTCATCTCCTCCAATCGTTCCTGCTCTTCTCTCTCTCTTCTCCATTTCTCCCCTTCTTCCTCATTTTCTCCCTCCTCCTCCTCCTCCTCCTCGTCCATTTCCTGCACTTCTTCACTTTGGGTTTCTTCTTTGTAAATATGGCTGCCATTTATGCAAATATCAATCTGTGATGCAGGGTTCTGATTGGTCGAGCCATTGTTGAAGTCACTCTGATTGGACGCTTTGCTGTCTGTGCTGCCAGTCCGCTTGTGTGTTAAAAAGGTAAATTTCTTCTTTTTCTTTCCTTCAAACCAAATAAAAAAAAATATAATCAATAAAAACCACAAACAAACCACACACACACACACACACACACACACACACACACACACACAGTATATACATACATATATATATATTTGATAAATCTATGTATGAACACGATAGAATCAGATCTTCTCACCTTCAGAAGACTCCACATTGAGGCCTGAGGATGTGCTCGAGCTGATGGATGAGTTTTTATCTGGAAGCGTTCCTAATGCGGACATGGATTGGGACAAAGAGTTACGCTTCATGTTGGATTTCGGAACAAAAAGAGACTTCAGCTTGTTCTTCTTCTTTTTTGTTGTATCTTTATCTCCATCCATCTCTCCCTCACTGTCCGTCAGCACCTGGGTGACGGAAGGCAAAATGGCGGAGGCCGAGTCGCTCAGACCGTCTTTCTTTTTACCCCGCAGTTTATCCTTAAACTTTCCAAGGCGCGAGTGTGATTTATCGGAAAGGTCGATCATACTGACGCTCATGCTGCTCTTCAGGAACTGAACGTCCAGCAGAACCTCACCGCGCTCCTTATCGGCTTTCCCAGCTTTGTTTAATAGCTTGAACCACCTGCGGGAGACAAGCAGCATCGTGTCACGTTTAATGTCTGAAGATTCGTTTTTTTTTTACCTTTTTCTTTAAATACAGCAATATTTAATCATCAAATTGGGCAAAAATCTGGAAGAACACAATCTGGATCAACCTGTTCACCTCTGTTCTTCCACAGAAATTAGAGGTCTGACCGAGTTATACTGATATCGATAGATGGGTCGGTACGATAACCAATTAATCAGCCGATCGTTTTTAAAATGGATACAGCAACAAACAAACAAACAAAAAAAAAAACACTCCATGTAAAACAGTACTGAACTTACATTTTTTTTTTCTCAAAATAGCACTGAATCATGAAAATTTGCAAGAGAAAATAAATATGAATATATGAATTATTAAATATAATTATATATGAATTAATTATAAACAATAAATATAATATAAAGCTCTTTGTGCAGCACGCGGTCTCGTGTAAAAACAAACAGCAAGTGGCATCAGTGATTCGCCTCTAGAGGCCGCTCTCGTAATGACAGCGGACCGGAAGCCGGAAAAACTATTGGTATGGATTTTTAAGGATAGCCGATAGTTACAGCGATCATCTATCGGGGCCGCTTACTCGGCAAAACGGATGAATCGTTCGACCTCTAACAGAATTGAACTGACCACAAAAATACTCAGACATACTTCTGTACAGAGGTGTAAAGCATTCTTTTTTCCTTCACTTCCATATTATTCTAGGCCTGGAAAAGAGGGCTGTTAAATTGCACTCCAGATGAGTACAATTTGAAGATTTGTACATTTTTCTTATATTTTTTCTTATATTTAGTTAAGACGCGCACACACACACACACACACACACACACACACACACACACACACACACACACACACACACACACACACACACACACACAAAGTTTAACTGGATAACAGGCCAGAAAAGTGCAGATGTGTAGTTTTTCGATTAAAAACAGCACAGGAAACACCACATCCTGCTGATATCGAGACTCACAACACTGCTGTCAGCATTATCATGGCCTTTCACTAATACTTTAACCATGTTAGTGTTTAGCATTTATTCAGTATTGAGAACAGCAGCTGTAGATCACCTTAGAGAAATTTGCTCATCATGTGTAAAACCCCAGAGAACCTGCCAGTGACGTGAAAGCCCAAACTGGAATGGGTGTGTGTTGTACACTCATAAGGGCGGCTTTATACTTGATTTAAGTGCACGTCTGTACCCTGCGTTCTTCTGGCACAGTGGCTGTGTGCGTCTTCACAAATGAATGTCGAGTGTGGAGTACAAACTAACAGTGGATGCAGTATAACGTGATGCGACGAAGACTGAACCGGTCTAAAATCGGAATTGCAAGAAGAGAATTTGTGAAATTAGCGAACTTCACTAGTAGATTAGGTATTTTAGTGTTGCTTTGTTTTTCACATCACACTCCAAAAACTCTAAAAGATAAAACCAATGTAGAACATTCCAGACACTCCGGGATCACGTTTTGACATGCCAAGGTTTCAGGAGAGTTTCTGCCCAAATGATGCAACATGGGAGTGCAAATTTAGCACAATCATCTAAAAGTCATTCTAAAAATCACACCACACACACACACACACGGAAAACTCCTGCAGATTTACAGTTCTCATTTACATTACTTTTAAAATGACTTTCACTGTTAGTTTCACTGAAGTTAAGCCTAATCCCATCCATTAACCAGCTCTACCCTGTCACATGACCAACAAGAGCAGTTTAAACACAGACTCCATTACTGCCCTCTTCTACATACACAAGCTCATACACTCCACCTTACTG
>JAAIIK010000225.1:562524-579901 GCA_014706435.1 Silurus glanis
TGTGTGTGTGTGTGTGTGTGTGTGTGTGTGTGTGTGTGTGTGTGTGTAGTACAGATGTGAAAAACTTACCTCTCGGCTCATGGGTGGAAGATACCACACGCTGCAGACGATGGCCCAGCTGCTCATCATGTGGAGGAGATAATTCACCATGCCAAACTTGCTGCTGTTCCAGAAAGCATCTCCGAACCTTGGGTCATACTGTCAACACACACACACACACACACACACACACACGATAAGGTTCATCTACTCAGCTTAGGATTGTAATTGTTACAGATGTTGATTATCATTAAACCTGGTGACCTGCTCTGAACAAGTGTGTTAAAGATGAAAGGTTCTGTTGTGTAACTTATTCAATTCTATTCAGTTTTATTAGTAGAGCACTTTTATCAATGGACACTGTCCCAGAGCAGCTTTACAGAGATAAAGAGGTTATAACATAATACTGTATATGTTAATACCCATCAGTTTATCCCTAATTAAAATGAATCCACAATGAAAAACGCTGAGATGGCATAAAGAAGTAACACTGACCCAAAAAGCCCATCCTCATCTTGAACACCGAATGTCCAGTGATCACATTTCCATGATTTTTAACCCTATTTTTTATACATGTGCATCTTAATGTCTAAATGAATGGAGAAAAACTGATACCTTTATCGCCACTGGATAAACGGTGCATCCGATTTCAAAACTTCCCTTTTTGAACATCATTACTGAGGTGTTATTAATACAGGTACCTGAGGAGAACAAACAACAATGATCCTGAGATTTAATACATTCCTTACATGATCATATGATAGCAATAACTCATTTAGATCAGGATTAATACTTACCCTCTGGGAAAATGAGGATGGGCAGCTTGGATTTGTCTGCAACATGATCACTGAGTCTGCAAAAACAGAACATCCTTTTATAACCTTCAGTGGGAACATCGCCTTCGTTAGATTGCTGATCAGTTAAAGGGATGGTGAATGGAGTAAAACACAGGAGTCCTGATTAGGATACAACTAACAGGGTTTCTGCAGGTTTCAACGAGTCAAATTTAGGACTTTGAAAGACCTTTTTAAGACCACTAAGAAGAAAATTTAAGACCTCTATCACGACATCAAAAACACACACACAAAGACGTTGTTAGCGACTGGCCTTACACGAGCCCTAAATTCAGTTTCAAGCCAAATATCGCTAAACTTGCACTTGCAATCGCTGAAAAACAAAATGTGTTTTACGTCTGTGGTAGAATCTTTTTAAGATCTTTTTTTTTTTCCCCCAGATTTACTGTGTAATTATACCGTTTGGCCACCAGGTGGCGATCTTTAACCTCTGATCTCTCAAACCAGACGTGAGGACAGGCCTTAACCATCGCTCTCTGAATCATGCCCATGAGACCACCGTGGACCTGTCCAACCTAACACACACACACACACACACACACACACACACACACACACACACACAGAGCACTTATTTTCAGTATTTATTATAGATTAATATATTTTTAATACATCGAGAGAGTTTCTAAATTTGCATGAAAAAACCCTGAAAAAGAGAAACAGGCAGTAAAACACTTACCATGGCGTAACAGCCGTCACTGGCCAGGATGATGACATCGATGGGTGATGTGTGATTGGCCACACAAATCCCTCCATTCTTGGGTTTGTTTTCACTGTGGAAAGGAAAACACAGCAGGTGTTGTGTGGAAATACTGGGAATGTACCATACCACATCGAATGTGAAACAGATCAAGTCGAGAGGCTTTTTTATTAAAGCTGCAGGATTGAATAAAAAAAAAAAAAAAAAAAAAAAAAAACAGTAACGCTAAGGTACAGAGAAATAACGTTTTTTTTTTTTTTTTTTTTTACACTATTGTCCTTTATCGCTAAAAGTCCGAAGAGTATTCAGATGAAGTTTATTTACTGCTTTCATGGTGAATACGTGTGATGAATTAGATGCACACACAGGTATGAGATTACCTGTCGTGGTACGTGATGATGGCGGTTAGAGCACGAACACAGATCCTGTAGCACATCAGATGAGCATTTTCACTCAGGAAATTCTTCATCCTGTCAGAAACACAACAACGTTCTCTCGGTGAACTTCAGTCCTACATTTATACACCACACACAAACGTAATATTCCAACAAGAACTCGTATATATTCTAAAGCCATAGACAGAAAAATGGCGGGGACTGATGAAGAAACAGGACCCTACCTGCCATTCGGGAGCAGACCGATGAGGGAGGTGAGAACCACAAGGAGTCCGACGCCGGTAAAAGCCAGAGTGACCCTGCGTTCATTCAAAAATAACTTTACTTTTTATTCTGACATTAATAACATTTGATCGAACATCAGCTTGGTGTGGCTGGGATTTGAACTCATAACCTTTTAGATCCGAAGGTACCTGAGAGGCAGCAGGACGCCATAACGGATGAGCACACCGAGCCCCCACAGCGTCGTCAGTCGCGTGCTGATGTTCTGGAAGTTGTAGTTGTAGTTGCTGCGCGTCAGCAGGTTCCACGACTCGATCTCCTCGGCTGAAAAGCGCTTTGTCACCTCGTCGTCCACAATGCTCTCGACCCCACGACGGCAGAAAAACAAGATGTCCGACATGTCGAACTCGGCCTCGGCTCCACCCACACGCCTCACTTCCTGTATTTCCTGCTCCAGAGATCCTTGCTCCTTCGTTATGATTCCTGAGGGGGGGACATCACATTTATAACTTAAAAAGGTCAACCGATTGCTGAAAAGATCCGCAAAAATCCATACAAGTAGTTTTTCCGGGTTGCATTATACAGTACGAAGGCGGCCTCTAGAGGCGAATCAATGACATTAAGTGCTTGCTTTTTTTTTTTTTTTTTTTTTTTTTTTTTTTTAAAAAGTGTCAAATTAATTTGTATTAATTTTGGATATTTATTTTCATGTCTTATTTTCCTCAATACTTATTATTATAAAATCATATCTATTTCATTTAGCACAATTTAATGATTCAGTACTTTTTTTAAATAACAAAGTTCTGTACTATTTTACATGGAGTGTTATGTTTGTTTTTTTTTATCCATTATTCATTTAAAAAAACTATCGGTTGCTTAAACGGTTATCGGAAAACACGATCCAACCTGTCTATCGGTTTATTCCACTATCGGTCAACCTCTAAATGTTAATACATTACACCTCATCTAATTCTGAATTCCGACTGCATTTATAGGATTTGGTGAACATCCATATAGCAGCGGTCCTCAAACTACTAGCCGTATTTGATAATGAAGGTCAGCTTTCTTCTTCTTATTAATAGAGGTCGAGGCATCAATAGTTGATTTCTGGAATTATCGATGATCAGCAAAACTCGATAAA
The DNA here is from genome assembly GCA_014706435.1 of Silurus glanis. Lineage (NCBI taxonomy): Eukaryota > Metazoa > Chordata > Actinopteri > Siluriformes > Siluridae > Silurus > Silurus glanis. The sequence goes on from JAAIIK010000225.1 coordinate 565,876, forward strand.
AAGTCACGATGACAGATTTTTGCGAATGCTGCTATTTTGGTTGAGGAGAAATAACGATGACGGAGCAGAATCCAGGAGCAGATTGTGTTATGATCATCCTCAGATGGTGAAACAGATTATTCTGTGCTTTAATCTTAGAGCGGGACTTTTCACTTTAGGTGTGTCGTGCCACCATTACTGAATTATAACTGGTTCGACATGTTCCAGTTATTTATAATCTGTAGTCAGGTGATCATTGCCTCACCGTTGCTGTACGGTTTGTAGAGCTGCTGGTTCTTCTCTTTCGCTCCTCTCTCCATCCTCAGGGTGGCCCACTGGAGAACAACAACAAAAAAAAGAAGAACAATTGTGAGAAATGACACAGCTGTGTGTTCGGTTATATATTTAATTAATTTGAACTTCTTCCTGTCTCACTTCCTCCCCCTTTCTCTCAATCTCTTATCTCTCAGCTCATCTCCAACTGAGAAAAAAACGATGCTGATCACCAGATAAAACCCTGAACGGTCCTTTTTACCTCAAATATCTTCAGCAGCGAGTTCATGTAGAGCCGCCGTATGCCGAAGGACACGCCGAACACCGCGGGGACGATGATGAAGACAAGCAGGAGCGTGAACCACACGGTAAAGGAGATCCCCAGGAGCATGCAGATCAGCCCGTCGAAGGGGAAGAGATACGACTCCATCGCTGTAGAGACCCGAGATCCTTCACTCATACAGGGAATGTGGACTGTACTGCGTTTAGAGCCTCAGCTTCTGAAGCCTGCGCTGAAACAAGGCCTTCATGGGCTCACTTTGCAGCTTCAGCTCGGCTTATTGAAGGCACCAGGAGGCAAACTCCAAACTAAAAGGTTATACATTCAGCTCTCGGGGCGTGTTTTGGTCCGTAGCTCTCCAGAGCAGTTTTCATGTTCTCTCTGTAATGGAAAAAGCCACATTCATATCCACGCTTCTGTAAATGAAGATCAAACACAACGTCTAGTGGGACTATCAGGAAGATCTTCATGTCAGTTAACGGTTTCCTACCTGCCGATTATAGGTTTTAACCCTCACATCATGTCTACTCAAAGAGGTGTCCAGCTCTCTCACCTTCTCATCTCCACATCTGTCCAGCTCTCTTACCACCACATCTGTCCAGCTCTCACCTCCTCCATGTGTCCATCTCTCGCACCTTATCATCACCAGTTCAGCACTCTCACCTTCTCACCTCATCTCACCTCATCTCCACATCTGTCCAGCTCTCTCATCTCCACATCTGTCCAGCTCTCTCACCTCCACATCTGTCCAGCTCTCTCACCTCCATATTATCTATTCATCTCTCTCACTTTCTCATCTGTCCTACTAAATAGTTAAAAGTCTATTTAAGTATAAAACATTATATATTTTATAACAGCTGCATGTAAAACAGTAACATCCGGGTAACAAGATCAGCACATCATTCGACACTGGCTGTATCTGTCCCGCGCGTGCGCACAACTGATCCTGAGCATGCACTTGGTTTATTCCCGCTGCACCGCTAACACATAAACATATAGGAAATAATAATAATAAAACACTAATAAAACACATTGAACACAGGAACAATGTGTTATAAAACGCCAGTTTGGTGTGTTTTATCGCTTTTTAATGTTCACAGTCAGAGAAGCCCGTAAACCTCAGGCTCAGGCGGCTCGAGCGCATTTCCTTTAAACATGCAGCTGCACAAACTCACCCGTCTGAAGAACATCAGGGCGATGCGGATCTTCTGCTGGGGTTTGATCTCATGTGTAGAAACTGCGCCCTGATCCACATTCAACCGAGACGCAGATCAGCAGAGCCGGTACGGGCACAGCAACAATAGCGTGATAAGAAACCGGAAACCGGAAGCCAGACGTGGCACTTTTAAATAATATAATATAAAAGACGCTAGCGCGAAACGCTGTAAAATATTTATTGTTCTGTTTAGCTCTATAGATGTAGCACGCTGGAAAATTCTAAATCATTGCTTATATGTCATATCTGCCCTTGTGTAAGCGTTTAAAGAGGCCTTTTGCAGAATTATTAAATATATTTCCTGCAAATAAAAAGTCTGCTTTAAGTCCAACGTGGGTGTAATACCACCTCTGTCCAGTTGGTGGCATCTATGATTTAATAAAATTTTCATAGGTGAGCTATAAAACTATAAAACATATAGTAGTTATTAGAGGTGTAACGGTACACAAAGCTCGGTATGTAACTCGGTTTTTAGGTAACGGTTCGGTTCAATTTCGGTACACTTATGGGGAAGAAATGCAAAAAAAAATTTGCTTGTAATTTTTTTTTTTAAATAAACGCAGTTTCTTATTAACATTTGTGATTATCAACAGTTTCAGTTTTACAACAGTTTTAAATTAAATGCCTGCTTGGTATAGATAAAAAAATAAAAATTAAAAATATAAAAAATAATATCGAATAAATCAAATAAATGTAATACACTTTTATTATATTGATTAAATTGAGTAAATGAAAATGGTTACATGAAATTAAATAGAAAAACGTATTAAACAGTTAAATTAAACAGTTTACATTTGTTTGACCCCATTTGAGTAATACAGATGTGTATATAAGTGTGTGTGTGTGTGTGTGTGTGTGTGTGTGTGTGTGTTACATTTAATATAAAATTTTCTAAAGATATGGTTTGCTTATTTCAGCATACTTTAACATATGTCTTCATTCCGATATGAGGAATTGTCAGGATTTTCTTCTTTTAAAAGAAATTCCTGTAACTGTAAATAAAAATAATCCATATCACAAGTGTGTCGCAAAAACATTGGCGATGACTGGAAGTAGAAGCAATTTTGCGCATGTGCAAAACAAAAATCGTTTGGTACAAATACGTGTACCGTTACACAGATCATAGTTGTAAATATTATTATTATTATTATTATTATTATTATTATTATTATTATTATTATTATTATTATTATTATTAGCTTCAAAAAGCTATAATCGCGATAATAATCTTTAAAAGTTACATCTCATTCCAAGCATAAATACAGAAAATAAAAATATGATAAAAAAACAAATAATAATAATAATAATAATAATAATAATAATAATAATAATAATAAAATAAACAGATACACAGATACATCACAAAAATAAAAAAGATCACCTGAAAGCTATCCATAATAAGTATACAGTAGATGTTTAACAGCACAGTATGGCCAAAAGTTTGTAGACACGTCACCATTCTCCCCATATGTGGTTTTTCTCCTTGGAACGTTGCCACACAGTTGGAAGCAAATCAACCAAACACTTTTGGGATCAATTGGAACACTGATTGCACCTCAGATGTCCTTATCAAGCCTCAGGGTCTGATTTCACTAATGCTCTCATGGCTGAATGAACACAAATCCCCACAGCCACACTGGGAAATCTAGTGGAAAGCTGTCTTAGAAGCTTCAAATCCATTTTAATGGCCATGGTTTTGGAAATCGATGTTGAACCATTGCATTGCTAATGTGTGTGTTCTAACGTCCAGCTCCAGTATTTGCAGAGAACATATTAAAGATTGGTGCAATATTTATACGATAAATGAGCTTAGAAGAAGTTCATAACATAAGCCTTTATTAAAATTGACATGCATAGAATCATACAACTGAAACGAACCTGAACAAATTGAAGACACTTTAAAGGAGGACATAAATAAACAGAATAAACACTCTTCTCTCCTTCTTTCTCACACACATTGATTTTTTTTTTTTTGGATTTTTTTCTTCTTTTGAGGTGTAATATGTTGAACAGATTGTCAGCACTCACAGTAAAGATCAGAATGCACACATCTACAAGTCTGGGTCAACATTATATTTCATGCAGGAGATAAAAACACAACACCAGACAGACAGCCATGAGGTTTTTTCCCCTATAAATAATTGTTCTTTTGATTTTCCTCATATGAAAATTGCGTCGCATTTTATGTGTAGTGCACAGAGGGAGTGTGAGTACTGTTGCTTTCTCCTCACTGTGGTGTACATGTGGATTTATTACAGAGCCGAATGGAAGGCGAACGTCTCCCTGTTGGGTTTAATGCACCACATAGGGTTTAGAAATCTTTTCAGATTCCCTATGTGGTGGACTCCTGGAGCTCGACATAGAGCTTAGGTGCTTTTATTCTGTACATTATTCTCCATGTAGTGCTTTCGAGACCTGAATAGGAAGCTGTATTCCAAATACCTGCTGGTTGCACATACAATGAGCTTGTGCATAAGATGCATTGCTGCTCTAAAGCACTAGACTGTACACTAGGTGCCTAGGTATCTTGTACCCTAAACGGCTTGACGTTGACGTAGGGGGACGTTTCATCAGACTACAATGAGATACATCCCTTAGAAGTGCAAAGGAGTCCATGTACAGCACAGTGCAAAGTGTAGGATTGGTGATTTTAAGGTTTTTTTCTTGTTCTTTGCTACTCAGCATCGCTAATATACATTTGCTAGTTCTCCATGCTAACTAAGCCGAACCCTAGCTAAAAGACTAACATTACACTCTTAAAAATGAAGGTGCTAGAAAATAAACAAAGGAACGAAGCCAAATAAGGACTATTTCTGTAAAATATATGACCTGAAGAAGTATTTCTTTACTTTTCTGTATGTCACACTGGTGCAAATCACAAGACACTTTTTATTTGATTATAATTTAAAAAATGTCCTTTTCATTATTATATTAATTGACACATTGCTTGAATTGATTGATTTCTAATGTGTTCTATCAGTGATGTTACCTCCAATAAATACCTAAATAAAAGTGTATTATGGAATATTTATATGTCTTGGAGTGTATAATGTATAATAGCGATGCTTAAGCAAACGAAAAGCATGGATGGTCAGTTGCATGGTTATATCACCTTGATATTTAAGAGTGTATCAGAAAATGGAGTCCATTTTACAGCTAAAGCAACATTGCGTGCATATTCTTCACAATTTTGTATTATATATACATTTATATAAAAAAAAAATGATCTCATTATTGCTGCTATTTACATAAAGGATCTTAGTGACCAGCCTTTTCATATCTTTTATACGCATTTATCAGACAGAAACCTGAGTATTCATGCAATTATCTTCACAGCCAGTCATGTTGTAGCAGCCTCACCAAAACTGGAGAACTGAAGATTGGAAAAGGGGTCAGGTGATGGTTTTAAGGCTTTGTATCTCCATTATTTGTGTTGCTGTCAAATAATTGGATAATTGCATGAATAATCAGTGTGTATATGTTCCTGAAAATGTGAACGTTGAGAGTACGAGGTGGTATCAAAAAGCTTGGAGATTCGCTCTGTTTATAAGAAAGTATTTTATTTATCTACATTTCCACACGATCACCTTCAAAATAGTTTCCTTGCACAGTAATACAGCGCCCCCAGCGTTCTTCTGGAACGTGTGCTGGAAGTCTTCTTTTCGAAGTGTGTCAAGCATCTTCTGCGATTCGCACCGGATCTCCTCAACGGTGCCAAAACTGCGAGCCGGATCTTCATCTTTGGAAGGAGGACGAAGTCCACAAGAGCCAAACCTGGTAAGTAGGGTGGGTGCGGAAGTGAGATCATGTTGTTTCCGGGGGGGAACTCACGTGTGAGGAGATTTCGGCGACGTGGTCAGAACAGCACCAGTTGCACAGCTCCTGGTGTACACAGGACAACATCTTTTTGGCACACTGACTTATGAAGGAAAGTGCTTCCTGTGACTGTGCGTGCAGCCCTGTGCTGCCATCTGTTGGTGTGTCTCGAAACTTTTTGATACAACCTCGTATGCTATGTTTTTTGGGATGTGTGTAAATAGATTCGTATATTGTTTTAAAAGAAAACACAAAACTGTTAAATGAATGATGAACGAACGAACAATGTGCAGATTTAGTTTAATCTTGTGATGTTACTATATGGAACTGTAGTAACTGAAACTCATTCATGCACTGAATCTCAGAATCCTATAATATCAGCTTGGGGAAAAAACAAAACAAAATCCCGTGTTGTGCTTTTTTGCTTTAAGCAAACTTTTGTTTTGTTTTGTATATGCTATTGGTAATTTCTACTGGTTCTCCAGTTCTCTTAGTGGAGATTAGTCTCAATGTGCTCTTTTAATTATTCACAAAAATATCTAGCAGGAGCTTAGTGCGTTGCATGCGTGACCCTCGCTGCACGGCTGGCCATGCTTGTCCAGTATAAAAAGCTACTTTAAATGGTTCCTAAAGGACACACATTCCTACATGTAAGATGGGCTTCACACACTCACTCTGACGCAGGAACGGACATCTCCACAGAAACACAGACACAAAAATCGTTATATTGCATATCCGTTCCACGTGGTGTCTTGCTCGGATTCTCCTGGCATAAGAATTTCACAGTATTGTAGCGATATGTTGATTATCATCCGGAAGATGTGCTTGGTTTAAAGCCGGATATAAAACGTTTTCTTGCAGCATCGTTTTTTTTTTTTTTTTGCTCAGCCAGTAGTCTTTATGCTTCCTTGCAGGGTCAGAGGTCAGAGGTTGTATTCCAGACATCCCTTCTCCTGCTTCAGCTTAGAAACGTCTCTCCGATCTGATCAGACATTCCTGCGTGTCAGCGTGACATCATTCGAACAAACTCTGAGAGAAGGAGAACAAACGCGTTGCTGTAGGTTCATCTAACATAGCAAACATCACTCAAACGCCATCTTTTTAAGTATATTCATATACTCGTGTTTGTCATGTAGTCTCAGATGCAAACACACACCTTCAAAATCCACATGTCCATCACCATTAAGATCAATGTCCTTCAGGATATCCTCTAATTCTTTATGTCTAACCTGCAGTAAAAACCAAAAAACAATGCAGATGTGAACAAGACCAAACATACCAATACAAATTCAGTCTCCTGAAGAGATCATACCATCACAAGTCTACTTGTTCCTCAGTGCAATGTGCCTAGTCCAATCCAAGTTACACATTAAAACGAGCTTATTCAGAAAATTGCATAATTCTATCCTAAAGGGAAGTTTATCAGCTGAATGACGTCTTATCAGTTATAGCATGGGAGTGGCAGCAGGACATCAAGGACCATCTTTGAACAAAAGGGAAGGTGAGCATGATTAGCATTTGGAAAGTCACCCTGCTCTGAGCATTGTTACAGGGTGATGACTCCACAATAGCAATAAAGTGAGATTAAGTAGTGGTCACTGTCCATCACAATCCACAATCTGCATTTAAAACCACATTTCATTTACATTTCAGACAGGAAGACTTGTTTAAAAACAATCCTGAGATCGTCTGAGATCTTCAACAACCTCATCATTGTTTTTACAGTGCACTCTACCAAGAATAGTGCTTTTCTTATAGACGCAAATAATTCACTGGTGAACTGAATTCAGGGATCTGCTGCACGTGAGACTTTTATCACTTATATTCAGTCTCGGTCTCTCATTGTGCATTTCTCAGGATGTTCCTTGCAACTACTCCCAGCAGGGTTCACACATTTGAAGGACATGTGGTGTAGTACAATGGAGAAGAATGACAAAGAACCTGTTGTCCCAGCAGTTTCTTCATGGCCTCTCGTAGTTCATATGTGCTGATTTGACCGTCTCCATTAGCGTCGAACTGAAAGTAATGAAAAACAATGTGTCTTTGTTCTACTGTTCAGGTTCAAACAGTGGGATTTTCTCATCAAGTGCAAATCAAACATATTGTTATTCCTACATTCAGGTCATTTAGGGCTTTTTATTCACCTCTTTAAAAGCGTCTCTGAGCTCCTTTACTCCGATCATATCGGCCGTTTCTGCTAACAGTTTTGGTCCCATCAGTTCCACAAAGTCATCGAAATCCACGTGACCTCCCACTAAGAGAACACAGAAAAATCAAAACGGATAAAAGATGATTCAATATTGTCCACCTTTTCTTTTTAAATCCATTCCTGACATTTGGAACGGAGCCAAAATGGCTGATGTTGTTTCTCTGTGTGTTCTGAGGGACATACTGTTCATGTTGACTCGCTGACTTAATTCAATCAACTCCATCTCTGTAGGCATGTAACCCATCGTCCTCATGCAGACCCCCAGATCCTTACAGTTAATCAGGCCGTCTCTGTCCTTATCAAACTCCTGAAAAGCTTCTTTGAGCTCTGCAAACACAACAGAAACACAACATCAGAGCAGGATTGATCAATAAAAAAACGCAGTGTTTTGATCGCTTTAAATTCGAATAATTATATATATATTATAATAATAATAAAATTTTTTTTATTAAATAATAAATTCATTTCAAAGCAAAGTCTAAATTGAACCATTGAAATCAGTTCAGTCCCTGAAAACTATTTTAATTATTAATGCTGTTTATTATTAATGGGAATATTTCTAAATAAGATTATTTACATTTACAGCATTTTGGTAGATGCCCTTATCCAGAGCGACTTACATTTATCTCATTTATACAACTGAACAGCTGTGGGCTTAAGGGCCTTTCTCAGGGGCCCAGAAGTGACAGCTTGGTGTGGCTGGGGTTTGAACTTACGACCTTCTAATCCAAAGTACTTTGCCTTGATCTCTTGTTTATTTCTATATTCCTTGAATAATGTTTTATATTATTAGCTTTAATTTAGAAATCTTACCATCCAGTTCTTCGGGTCTCAGCTCTCGGTCCTGAAAGAAAAAAGAAGAAGATCTATATAAAAAAATAGCAAATGAAAAAAAAAGAAATCTGTTGTTCTGCTTTCTTTTCAGCCCATTCTGTATCTGTAATTAAAAAAAGCACCAGTTTATTTATCGAATCTACAGATAATAACGAATTAAATGCTGATTAAGTCGAACATTTTGACTTTGCAAATGTGTTTTATTTATTTTACTTATTGATTTTTATACTCTGTGTTTGATGGTTGTCTTTCCACTGCTCGGTAATCAGTGTGCTTCAGCACAATTAGGGTTACATCTTTATCCTTTTTTTATGCCTGTGAGTCACATTAAAATGTTTTTCCTGGCAAATTTGCAACAGCAATTACAAGAATAAACAACAACCATAAAAAAAGTCAATATTAATAAGCAATTGAAATTCATCAGTTTTTTTATAATCTGTGATACAGGAGTAAGGGCTCGAGTTCACACCTATCTGTGACTACGTGCAGTTAATCAGCCCACATTTACCTTCAAATGCATCACTGCTGTCTGGATATTATTATGTGTAGACATGGTGGTGTGTGAGGACACGATGTACAATACTTTTGTTTGCTGATCTGATGGTGAGCTTGAACACATACTGTATGTTATGTGTAGTGGTCCCTGTCTGCACTCAGACCATTAGAACACACTACAGTTAACATGGCTGCATGATAAATGTGTATTAAATGTCAATAAAAGCACTTGGTTGAGGGCTTCTGGATCTGATTGTATATTTAGTCAGCAGGTTTGAATTCTGACGATGACACACGAATTCATGTCTGGCAGGAAAATGACAAAAGTGGCTTCAGGAAAGTCATTAGGGGCCTCTAAGAGCTCAGGTATGTGGAAGAAGGCAATTAGTGCTTACAGGCATGGCAACACAAAGAATAAACGACATAAATCACACCAATTCTGATCATTTAGTACAAATACATTTTTATTAACAAAAAAAAGCAAAAAATTTAAAAAGTACAAAAAAACCCCCCAACAAATATACAGCAAAAACAAACAAACAATTAAAACAGACAGAAAATCAAAACGTGTAGAATGTTTTGATTTCCCTTTTGCTAAATCTCAAGAAATGGGTTGAAGTTGCTACAGACAGAAAAACTCCAAGCTTTACACAGATATGATTCATTTGAGAAATGTGCCTTCGATTTTGTTCTATTTATAAATTAATCTACAATATCTATATATTGCAAATTAGAAAAATGTAAAAGATTTTATAAAAAGATTTAGGATGCACACACACACACACACACACACACACACACACACACACACACACACACACACACACACAAGCATGTTCTTTTTGTTTTTAAGAAACAAACTCAGTAAAAGGCAAAACACACGATGTGACAGTGAACGAGTGGAAGAAAGTTCTGTGGAGTCCAAATGGGACATTTTTGTCTCTAACAGAAGAACTTGTGTAAGAAGGAGAACAGGAGAGAAGATGTGATCAGACTCCCTCACCCCCACACTCACACATGGAGGTGGAAGTTTAATGGTTTGAGGTTGTTTTGGAGCAGGGAAAGTTCTGGAAAGTGAAAGGAACCATCATGGCTCCCATTCCATACTTCAACACCATGCAGTTCCGTCTGGACTGCGGCTCATTGGAACCGTCTTCACCGTACAACAAGACGATGAGCCGAAGCACACGTCTGATTTCTGTAAGTGTTATTTAGAGACTAAACAGAAGTCTGGAGTGATATCTATCATGGACCTATCACGACCTGCCCAGACACTGCAACTCAATCCTACTGATCTGCTCTGAGATAAACAAGAAAATCTTCATCTTGTGAAGAACATCTTTGAGGAGTTTTACAAGAGACACAGCAAAATATTTCAGCTGAACATTTGGAGAAACGAAGTGTCCAGATGCTGAGAGTGGAAAACTGTTCTTCATGCTAAAGGAGGATTTTTTTAGTGAGAATAAAGTGGAACACCTGGACATTTATCGATTTTTTTTTTGGTCAAAGGAAATCTTCAGATTGTTACATTACCGAGTTTGTTGAATAGAAACAAAGGGAACACACACGTGTCTCTCAAACACCATAAAACACTCATACTGGGTTTGCAGTAATGAACTAAACTCTGTGGAACAGTTGTGTTTATATTATTATAGAGGTTATTATAGAGGTTAGTCTGTGTGTGTACACACTTACGTACAGCCTGCCGACTCTCGAATCCCTTGCGTAGGAAGATGCACGCAGGACCGAGCACACTGTGTACATAAGTGGAGTTTTGAGATGCCAGGGTGTGGCTTGAAGCTCCGCCTTCATCACGTGCAACAGCTTTGTAGCTCCGCCTCCGGTCCTGATGTGAGCCGGTGTTTCAGGGAGGGATATGACAAGCAAGGTGGCACAGAAATGATCAAAGACAGAGACGATCTCTCTCTATGGATGTGTGATACTGTATGTTAACGATTTGATGACATACACTATATGGAAACAAGGTTTTTGGACACCTGACCATAAGCTATGCTATGTGCTTCTTTTTGAACATACCATTCCATATCTAGTGCCCGTTTGCTGTTATAATGATCTAAATAAACTCTTCTGGGATGATATTCGACTAGATTTTGTGGAGATTTGTGGAGATTCATTTAGTCAGTTAGTAAATGGTGTAGGTGAGGTGAGAAGGTTTCTGGGGTGCAGTCAGTGTGAAACATTTATCCCAAAGGTGTACAATAGGGGTGGAGCTCTACAGCAGGAGATCTATTACACATTTAGAATCCATGGAAAGCAGATCTTCATGGACCTGGTTTTGTGCACAGGGGTATTGTCATGCTGGAACAGGTTTGGGTCTCCTAGTTCAAGTTAAGGGGAAATACATGAAACTCCCTTTTCATCAGCTGTGCATTATAGACTATGAAACGTGAGCATTATAATCCCATAACGTTCCCTCAACATTCTCTGATATACGTACACATTTACTGCTAAGAAATATTGCACAAATATTCCACATCACGTGTTCGACAAGAAGGATTCCTTTTTGAACAATCAGATTCCTTCATTCATTTTTCACTCTTATTAAAGGTGTGATTTTTAATGCAGGTCTGTTCTTTACATTTTTACTGAAACATCAATTATTGCTTAAGTACAATTTATAACCAGTCATTAGAAGGACCTGGCACACACTGGCATCAAATTAAAGCAAAGCTATGCAACACACACACACACACACACACACACACACACACACACACACACACAAAACAAACGTACATATATTTAAAGTCCTGTTTTCTCGAATGATTACATGAGCACAGCATGCATACATTTAATTTTGTGAGTGTCCTCAAAACTGCTCACCGGTTGGTGTGTGTGTGTGTGTGTGTGTGTGTGTGTGTGTGTGTTTTTCTGTGTGTGTGTGAAATAAGCATCTGCCCTCTACTTGAGCATGACCTTCACGGTCCATCTGTGTGCGTGTGTGTGTGTGTGTGTGTGTGTGTGTGTGTGTGTGTGTGGTAGAGAAAGTGTCCTGCTCTCTTACACCCCCACTGACAGTTCACACAGATTAACGTAACGCAGTGGGGTGTAGACAATCTCCAACCTCGAGCTTGATGAAGAAACAGGCTGAAGCAGTAGCAGTGATGGTTAACGTTCACAGGAGGCAACAGCTGAGAGAATTCAGTCAATTCAGATGTTTGAGGGGTTTGGAAACACTGGTGAGGGGGGAACTGATCTGACAGTCAGGGGTTTATGCCCTGGTTGCCACCAAGCTGCCACTCTTGGGGCCCTTAACCCTGTGTGCTCCAGGGGAATAGTATCATGTCTGATCCCTGACTCTGACTGCAGGTCTGGGAAATGTAAAGAGTGTGTGTAGTGAACATGTGACCAGTATAAAGCCTTTTCTTTCCTTTATTGTGATTTCACTGATGGGTGCAGTCCGATATTTATTCTCATTATGTGAGTGAAAAGCGTCCAATGAAGTCAGCGATCACAAGTTGAGACAGGAGCTCGTGTGAAACACTGCGCAGTGTGTAGAAGCAATCAGCCGAGAGGAGGAAAGCCATCAGTGTAATAAGCACTCTCTTTCTCTCTTTATATAATCCTGCTATTACGCTTTTAATGTCTTAAAGAGCTGAAAGTGCATAGCGAATACTTTTACTGTCACAACATGTGCAGCTTACTACACACACACACACACACACACACACACACACACACACACACACACACGGTTTATAATTTGACTTGCACGGCAATGAGAAACAAAGGAAGGCGAATGGATAATCTCTCATACGTGGCAGATTCCTGAATCCAGATTATCATCCATCTATCTGTATAGGAGCATCAACACTTCTATAAAAAATTATAAATTTCTACCCATTTTTAAATCCTTTTTTATTTTATTTTTATTCCTATTTTATGCTATAGCAGGGAAGGATGCAGAAAAGTAAATGCAGTTTCCATTGTATTTGGTGAACAGGTCATCTCATCTACTCCTGCATCTGCCAATCAAGCGATCGCAAGCGATTAAAGACGTGTCACGTGAAAGAGTCAGCGATTCTGAGGTCTGCACTCTGCACTATCACGTCTTTATAGCGCAGATAAAACCTTCGATCGAGTCGATCGATCTTTTAGTGCCAATTGCATTCTGTGAACTCAGTGGCGTCTATAGGACAGGATGTAAATGAAACGTTTTTCCTTTTCACATGAACAAATGGAACGCATTTCAGTTCAGGTTTCAGTTTCAGTTCAGAATTATGAATAGAATAAAGAAATTACATTATTTTACAATGGGGAGTGTTTAACCAGCCCTTCATACTTCCTATTACTTTCTACTATGACTGATACATGATCTTTAATTCATTGATTTAAAAGACCTGATGCACCTGAAAGGCACAAAACTGCAAAAGTACTGAAATTAATTAACTACCACTCATTTATTATCTGATATATTTTCTCTTATTTTATATATATAAACCCTTTTATCAAATGCACAATTTTCTGAATCCATCCATCCATCCGACCATCCATCCATCCATCCATCCATTCATCCATCCATCCATCCATCCATCCATCATCCCAGCCTTTATATTATTTACTTTTCTTTTCAGGATGAAGTGTCAATATTTAACCGGCTAAACTGCAGATACTGACACTGCTGTAATGTACAGAACTAAATCTACTAAATATAGTTGAATCGATGCTTTCAGCGTAGCTTCTACAATCCAATTACACACACACACACACACACACACACACACACACACACACACACACGGATGCTTAAATCTACAAGGAAGAGTGAGTCAGTCAGAGTGTTTAGTCAGCCAGAGTCCAAAAAAGCGCAGTCAGGCTCATTTACATACACATAGACATACACACAGACACACACTCACACACACACACACACACACACACACACACACACACACACACACAC
>JAAIIK010000225.1:611860-621898 GCA_014706435.1 Silurus glanis
ACACACACACACACACACACACACACACACACACACACACACACACATAATGAACTTGCTTACCCCTAATCGATGTACTGGCATGTTTCTGGAAACAGAAAAGAAACTAGGGAAAGCAGAAGAAACCCATAGAGACACAGGGAGACCCAGCAAACATGCCTGTCTGATGAAATGTGTGGGTTTACTGTGGGAATGGTACCAACCATAACCCACATCCAAGCCCAGAGTGGTCTGTGGGCATGTTGTGGGTCTACAGTAGGTTCTACCGCCTCTATGCTACCTGTTTTAAACAGCTTATGGGAATGTCACCATGTAAATTCCAGTTCATTTCAGCAACCTTTGTTTCTTGGTTGTTTTATTCGATTTCAATCGACACTTGTTCATGCTTTCAGCTGATGAAGTAAAACAGAGATGGCAAAAGTAAACACATCCTTCACTCAATCGGACGTACAGATACTCATGTTTTAAAAGACTCTGGTGAAAGTTGAAGTTCTGACTACTGCTGAAGTAAAGAAGTTTGGGCATTGACATGTAGTTAAGTAAAAATTAGCAGCCTGTTGTAGTGTCATGCTGGTAGCTGAACCATATTAAAATATTATTACAAAATAATTTAAAAATGTTACCTAATGAATGTATCCAGCATTGATGATGTCACCAAATAGATTAAAACTAAACGAGGCTGGTTTGCATGAAAACTGATATAAAATATATCAAAAATCGACTTAAGTACAATAATGAAGTATTTGTAGTTCATTACTTCCCACCGCTTAAGTAAAATAAATCAATGCAATAAAACCTTGCAAGTAAAATGTCTGTGTGATTTTCATGCACAACTCTTTATTCACTCATTCATTCAACAGGATATGAATATATTCACTACCCTACACAATCAGTGCAAGTCTTATGGAACTCAAACACACTTTGCAAGTCTTTTCAGGTGAAACAGATCACGGAAAAAATCTGTAAGCATGATGATATAATATTTTATTTACCCATAACACACCTCATGGTCTACAACAGTGTAATGATCCTCATCTACAGAGTTGGTCTGTTAAACAAGATTAGGCTGTGACGCATTATGATCCTCTTATAACCTGTAGATTAGGCCCAATGTTTCCTTTTGCATTTTACCAGATGTAAACTATTGATCTGGTTGCATGTAAATGAAAAAAGAGATTTTAATGCCAATTATCCGAAAGTACCAATTTTGCAGTGCAGTCTCGTGCACCATCACCATGCGCTAATCTGGTGAGGAGGGGAGAGGCTTATACCTCTCTCTCTCTCTCTCTCTCTCTCTCTCTCTCTCTCTCTCTCTCTCTTTCTCCTTCTCTCTTTCCCTCTCCACGACTCGCACATTTCGGTCGTCTCCACTCTTACTGCAGCTCGTGATGGCGAAGAGGACGAAGACTAGACTCGCGTGCGTCGTGTGCGTGGCGCTCGGGTGCGCGGCGGCACTGGTCTGCGTGTGCGCGCTGCTGCTCGTGCAGATGAACAAGTGCGGGGACTCGGGGTTCACGAACTTCGCCGTCGCCGCCGACTCCCTCACGTGCTCCAGCATTGGCAGGTAACGGACACGAGAGACAGCTGACCATTGGGCTCGAGGGGAACCAGAATGCGCAAAAGAACGGGTTCGGATCCGCGCACTCCGGATTCCGTGCGCATAAACCCTGCGCGTCGTGTATCAGTGGTTTGGGATAGTGGGGTGTTTGATTTCACAGCTAGTATTTATTATTTATTATTGTTTTGTTGTAGTTTTGGAATAATTGCGCAGTGGCTCTCAGAGTGGGGTTTGGGGACCACCCGTGGCTTTTAAGGAATTCTCGGGGTGATGATGTTCTGTCTTTATTTTTTTTATTTTCAATCTTGTTTTATGATAAGTGTATTAAATATTTAATGAAGCTTTTACTGGCCTTTTACTGGCTAAAAATTCAATAACTTACAAATTATTAATAATCTCAACCTGGAACTTAAATTATAGTCAGAATAAAAACCACATATTTAAATAATTAACTTAAGAGTTGAATAGGTAATATATTTTACTTTTCTCTTTCTTTCTTTCCTGCATCACAATCCTCAGTTCAAGTCAATAAAAGTTGAGCTGAATTGAAGTTGATTACTTGAACAGCAGAGTTGAGTCCACACAGCGAGCTGGAGAGAAATCAACACGTGATATTTCCGTACTCGAGATGTTTATTTTTGATCAGATTGAACTTTGGAATAAACACTTATTGTCTGGAATATAAAGCAAAACCAATTGTTTAATATTTTTCATAGCTTGAACAATTGAATCTCTTATTTTGATCATTTCTGATTGTATCTTCATAAATAAGACAATGATTTTTGCTTTAAACTTTGCGTTCACTTCGATGTCTTGTATCATGTCAACATGAACCGGAGTTGATTTAAATGGTGAGCAGTAAACGTATGCTTGTTTTCATGCGGCTCCATTCAGCACCAGCTACTGAGAGAACAGCAAATATTTACTTTTACATTTATGGTATTTTGCAGAAGCTCTTATTCAGAGAAACACAATTATCCCATTTATACAACTGAGCAGTTAAGGGTTAAGAGCATTGCTCATGGGCCCACCAGTGGCAGCTTTTTAGATCTGGGTAAAAAATAATAGAAAAGTAGACTAATAGCAGGAAAGTGATGAATATCTTATGTGAAACCAAAACTAATGATATAAATGGTAGGGATTTTCCAATTTCTTTGATATTGTGGTGAAGGACCCTGAGGTGATTGTACAGTATATTCAATTATCTTCAGCCACTACTTTATCCTAGTCAAAGTGGAAGTGAATCCAGAGTCTATTCAATAAACAATGGGTATGAGGTGGGGAGACATCCTGAATAGGGAATCAGCTCATTTCAGGGCTTCACATGCAGGACATAGTGTATATAAAGGAAAAGCAAATGTGTTCAAAAAAAAAAAAAAAAGCAGTGCAGCAGCCAAAGACTTGATGTTATGATGATGTTGAAAACACAATAGGCTGCTCCCACAAAAGAGCTTTAAAGAAAGAAGATGTGATTGGGAAAAAACTAAACATCTGTTGCAATTTTCTACAAAACAATGACAATGGTGTCTCTACCAAACTTGAGTTTTAACTCATCCCAAACGCTCTGCAGATTCCACCAATCTCCATCTGGCACACTTTTCTCAATCAGGATTGTCTTCCAGTCAAGAAGTCCAGGATCTATATGCAGAGGGAGGTTCTCATGCCTAACAGCCTCAGCTTCCCGATCTGGTGCTGAGAAATGATAGGGTTGAATGCTGAGGTGAATTCTGTGAACAGCATTTGTACATACGTGTCTTTTTTGTCGGGGTAAGTGGGGGGGGGGGATGCAGCAGGGGCTTGATGCTAGTCATCATGCACCTCTGGAAGCATAGTAGTAACTATGAAGCATAGCAGTTGGAATTAAACACTACTTTGAGATATGTTTGTGCATAGTCAAGCACATTTTTTCAGGATGAGTGCAGACGGTTTTCCTCACATTGTTCACAGGATGCAATATGGTCTGAAAATTAGACATGCTGGTGTTAGAGCAGTGTAGGGCAACCAAGATAAGAGTTTTGTCCTATGATAAAGTGAAGATCAGTAATGAGGTCTATGGCTAGGTGTGACTAATGTCTTATGGTCTTGGTGTAGTTACTGTAGCAGGAGAAGTTGGGATTCTCTACTCCTCAACCCCCCTGTCGTTGAACATTGTCCCACAGCTCCTACAAAGCTCTCCAAAAGTGCTATTAGTTTATAAGTGAGAAATGTTCTGTAGGTGTTGTTGGATTCGGTAGATAAGGACAGAATCCAGCATACCTGATGAGAGTTCTACATCATTCTGGTACATGTTTTGATCAGGGTTCATAATAAAGCATTGCTATAAATTGCCAAAGCTTGAAAAACAACTGAACTCCTTAACTGTAACAGGGACTGGCTAGGAGTTGAGACACCTTCTGGATTTGGTGTCTTCATCAGGCTCAGAATATTTTATAATTTATATATTTTTTATAATTAACCAGATTCTTAAAAAACTATGATCCAAAAGAAAACCCAAACAGCATCATGCAGTACTTAGAGTGTCAAGAGGTGGTGAATGCCGTCTTCCACTTGTACTTTCATAAATCACATATTTAGTATTTTGTAACGTACGTTCTAAAAGGTAGAGCTTATAACATGCTCCGTGGTTGACTTTTAAATAAACAGACCACACCAGCAGGTGGAAGTGAAAGTGGAAAGGACTAATTCAATGTTAATCCGTTAAAAGTGCATATGAACAGGGATGAGTATGTTTACTTAACATAATATGTTCTCAAATGCCCCTTCACCACAAAAAATTCCTGAACAGCCAAGACGTGCTTGGCGTCTAACATGGTATTGGTGTTGAGGTGTTCAGACTTGTGTTCATAGTCTCAAACAGATTTCACTATTACTCAGACTGTATGATTAGTGGGAAAACAATTGGTGGAAAGTGACACAATGGTTAAGATGCTGGATTTCTAATCAAAAGGATATTAGGTCAAATCCCAGCACATCCCCAGCTTCCCAAATCCCAGCACCACCCAGCTGACCTTAGATCCCATACATTTTTTTTCCACATGGGAGCCCACCTTCACGAGTTGTTCAACAGTAGTAACTGTCCCTCCTAGGCATCCTGCAACCTTGGGGTTGAAGTTGTTAAGAATGCAGCTCAGCAACTGAGTGATGTCTGCCTTTTATTAAAAGCAGAGGGCACGATAATCATATGCAAAATCCCTCAACTTCTGACCCGGCTGCTGTACCTTGGTGCTTAGCTTGTTTTAACCTCTGCCAGGTAGTCATCTGAAATGAAAGCTGACATAAAGGCCTCCTTGAACATCCTCCAATTATGGATTTTGAATCTCTCCGCCTTCCACCAGCTCAGTGCAGGTCCCTTCAACACAGTGCTCAAGGTACTTGTGGGAAAGTAGGGCCAGGGATGTGGTGTGATCAATTTTGCCTTGTCCTGCTTTTAGTACATAGTTAGGCATTTGCCAATGCTGATGGCACTTTATTCTACATGACCTTCCTGAATTCTTTCATCGTGTCCAAACAGTGCTCCAGAGACCAAAAAAAAGTGTTACTTTCTTCTGTTACATCCCCATGGACAAAACGGTGGTTTAATAGTGTTCGATTAAAACTCAGTAATGTCAAAGGCAATGCTTTCAGAGTGTTCCCTTACTGGTTTTATTACAAACAAAAGCAAATCAGCTGCTCCTCACAGCCCTTCTCCAGCCAATGACAGTGTCACAATGAATTACTAAAACAATGAATGAACATCAAAGCAGGCAGTTTTGGGTTGTCAAAGATTTCTTCACCACTGCATTCATTCTCAAGTTCCCTTCATTACCCTTTTATTATTATACTGGAAGTTTCTGAATGTTAGTGGGAAGAGATGCTTGAAGCTTTGTTGTTTCTGCTGCTTCGGTTTCTTCATATATGACGTTTGTCTGCCCTTCCTCATTAATTTCCCCCTGTTGTTTTGTCCTTTATCCTCACCCTGTAGCATCATATTTGTCTGAGGCAGTATGATTCAGGAATGCAGCTTGCCTGCTTTTAAACTATAAAACCAGGACAATAAGCATGCTTCATCGTGCCTTTTCTATTATCTACAATATAAAAATAAATAAGAAATATTACAAGATGACAGCAAACATGATTGATTGACACCACATGGGGAGATGTTCTGCACATTATTTGCTTTTCATTGTTTATTTAAGAGTCTGAAAAGACATGCTCGAAGCTGTTTTGGCTTTATTGGGGTTAGTTTTTCACATTCTCAGCTTACAGCCAATCCAACCGAACTCAATTACGCTTTCTCTACATTCCTTCTGTTTTTCCAGATTAGTAAAAGAACAATAAGCCCACTGTCAAGTCTCCTTCCACAGGTCACCACTTTTATCAGCTTTCATTCATCCACACTTTGTTTATTTCCTCAATATGGTGGCAGTTTTAAACATCGCAATTTCTTGATCTTGGTCCAAGTTTCTCTCGAGTCTTGTTTTCACTTTACATTGTAAATACACAAACACAAAAGTTGGAAAGGTTCTGAACCTTTACCTCTCACCTACAAAGGCTTCCAAAACATTTATCTTACCAGCATTAAGCTTGACATGATGTTAATCCTGAAATCTTCATGCCTTGAGCAAACTTTTTTTTTTGTCTGATTTTATTTATTTAGTTTTTCACAGTCCCTGTAACTATTTTCTTTTAATAATAATAATAATCATTATCATCATCATAATAGAAACTTACTGTTGGTGGGAGCATCTGTCTCTGAACATTGACTACAAAAAGAAATCCGTTTCATGTCGTCTGGACACTTTATGGTAGCTGGGACTATATTTGGTAGAGGTGATTTAAGGTCTTCCTGTATGTCAGCATAGTGTGTATGAGTTAGACCTTTACCCCAAAAACAAATACATTTCTTTTCTCCTCTATCAGCATCTTCATTTCTTATCATGAACTAACTTCATTCTACAGATTCATGCGAAAGTGGCCACCTCTTTGAATATTTTTCAGAACACCATTTGATTAAGATAAACATTCCTGCTGGTTCTTCCACAAATACTTTGTGATAATTTGGACTTAATTATACTACTTTTTTTTAACTGTTTTAAGAGTTCATACATTTTGAGACATCAGAACTGGAAAAGTGTAAAGACATTTGCACATACCACAGTAATACGGTTTTCTCCCCCGTATTTGCAGCGCTACACAATCCAGTACACAGTAAAACAAAAGAACATTCCTCCAGGGCCGATACGAAACAAGATAAATGAACAGAAGTTTTGCAAAATACCAGCGGAGGATGTGAACGAGTCATGTAGCTGAGTAAAAGTCGAGATGCAGTCGTTTCACTTGAGTAAAACTGACATTTTTTTGCCTTCACATGTACTTAAGAATCCAAAGATTTATTATAACTATAATGTTCCTATTATCGTTTTTGTTAAAAGACTCTTTGCCTAATCACCTCAGTTTCTGTGAAAAGACTCGAATGTGACTCTCAGCACACCAACCAAACAAACACTGATTGAGTTCTATTAAAATTATCATGAGCCCAAAACCTTTTTTTTTTTAATGACTTCCTGTAAATAAGTCCACGTGTGTTGTGGTGAGTTCGAGTCAGGAGATTCTTTCATCATTTATTCCTCTTAATGTTCTGCTTGGTGTTGAATTGACTCTGAACTGTATGCTGGTGATCAGTAGATACACCAAGCGGCGATGGCGGTTTTAGCTTGAATGAAGCCCTGGGTGAACCACACCATGACCCAACATCTCCCCATGATTAGTTTCGGCTTTGAGAAGCTCCTCTGTGCTTCAGCTACTGTCACTGGACGAGTGAAACATGTTCTCAGAGCAGTCCACAAATTTGGAGACATTTCTGAGCTCTATTTCATGTCTAAATATCACCTTAAATGCATTTATTAAATTAAATTGCAATTGAATTCACGTCATTGTGCACAATTGATCAAACTCTCAAAACCAAGAACCATAAACTCCTTGGCTAATTAATAATCTATATCCTTATTATATCTTTATTATATCCTTATAATATATGTGTTTTTAATGAGTCTTTTAAGCTGCACTGGAGATTCTCCTCACTGACCTCAGCTCAGGATTATTCAGTACAAACACTGAAAACATTCATGACATCACTTTAATTAAAGGGAACCAAATCAATAAGTGCTGTTTAACTTCAATCCAACTGGACAATTACAGTTGTTTGGAATTGTTTTGTTGCTACACACATTATGATAAACAACATACTAAAATACTGAGCGGATGCTCAAATATAAAAAGGACTGACTGATTTTGCGGAATGTAGATGAGTAAAAAATGAGATACAGTAATCCCCCGCTTTACTGCGGTTCGTATCTGGCGCCCCGGTTTCTCACAGAATTGCGTTTGCCACGTAACTAATTAGTTTGGCTGATTTTCCTGGTCTTTTCGCGGAGATCACCATAGACCAAAACACGTGTTTTTATGGACTTTTATGTTGAAATAATACAATTTATTAATAAAAATATACTGTATTCTTACAAATGTTTCCTGTGTGTGTTTAAAGTGTGTGGGAAACAAAAAGCTATTAGAACTATTTTAATCGCGGATAAACAGTAGATCACCCTATACGACTTTAAAAGTTAATGAAGTTGAAATTTCCCCAAATAGAAATACTTCAGTTAACGAATTACATTTACTTCTTTACTGTGCATCACTGGTGGTAATAGAAAGGATTTAATTGATATTTTACATACTTTTCCATCATTAAAGAATCTTTTGTTAAATGATGTTATATGGTTTAATTTTAAAGAACCATCTTCAAAATCCATGACCCTTAATAATCACTAAGACATATCCAGGGTAGAGATGTTACATGAAGCTAATAAGAGGACAGTAAAGCTTCTTTAATCTGTCTCTTTATCCAGAGTGCACAGAAACTCAGACTTACAGCCACAACTGCTGTGCTGAAACCATTTTAATGGGTTCTGGCATGGATTTGCGAATGCTGGGTAACCCCCAGAGGTGGTAAATACCTGTATAAGTGTACACATTTCATTGTCATGCGTCCATTTCGCCCCTGGAGTAATTTCTCAAGTTCCAACCAGATTGCAGTTTGTTCCAGATCACCGGGAGTCTATGGGTTATTTAATTCTCTCAGTAATCTGTGCTGTTTTGTTCAGAGGGTTGATGGAAAGGTTTGTCAGGGGTGAATGTCACTGCTAGGAAGGTGATTTCGCAATCATTTCAGACTTTATTGTAGATGTTTCGATAGAACATCACAGTTACACTTTGCTGATACAAACAGAAACTTTACATTTTGAAACGTACCTGCTCCTTTACAGTAAAACCTGTTTTATTTCTTACTGAAACGTCCTGAAATATATACTACATGAACAAAAGTATTGGGACACCTGACTTTTTTAGCCATATGTGTATTTTTGAACATGATGAATGTGAACCCTGACTGCACCCCAGACCTCCAGTGCCTGACTTTACTAACACCTGTGTGGAAGAATGAATCTCCACAATCTACACAAGTGAAGAGCGATTATAAGATCAAATTGGGAATAAATGTGGAATGCGATGCTCAAAAAGTACATATCAAACTTATGGCCAGGTGTCCGCAAACTTTTGGCAATATAGTGTATATTGATGACCTCATCATCTATGATTCACATTTACACATTATTTCTAAGAACGTGGATATTTTGTATTAGTTGTGATATTTTTAGAAACAAAAACTATTAAGTGACTAATTCAGTAGATCAACTACTGACTGTAATGTGGCAACAAAACCCTTTGAGCTGTTGGAGGGTTGGTAAGAGGGGCACCAGAGCCAATGAGGGCAGAGGGGCATTGGCTCTAGAAAACCCCCCCCCCCCCAGTGCACTGGCCTGCTGCAATGACATTTTTAGATATTTTCATACATGAGGATTAATTATGTCGTTTCTCCAGCATGGATAAACAGTTAATAACCTGATCATTACATTACATGCTTTTCTCCACTTTACATTCAGATGCTTCCTCATAGCGTTTCTAAATACACTGTTTTCTTTTGAGTACCAGCAGTACGAAAGGTGCACTTCATTTTAGTGTATTTTCTTCATATCTTTCTAAAGTTTCACTTTACACTTCAGGAACTAAATGTGTCTGAACATGGTCGTCATGCGTTCTATTTCAGGATATGCTTCTACTTGTATTTTGGGATTGTTTTTATTATTCATGGCCAGCACTGGATATTTAAACCACTGGACAGCAGCCATCAGTTCTGAGCTCAGCTTTTTGTGAATGTGTGTGTGTGTGTGTGTGTGTGTGTGTGTGTGTGTGTGTGTGTGTGAGAATGTCATGTTTTATCATGCAGAACCTGAAGGCAGGAATATCACACATTAAAAAACATTCCTATTAGTCATTTATTCTGTGTCGAATTAAAACATGTAGAGTGGAATATTAAGTAAATTTATGTTACTGACATTTATACTGTGTGTGTGTGTGTGTGTGTGTGTGTGTGTGTGTGTGTGTGT